>JAWMAR010000615.1:413485-601853 GCA_036785375.1 Leucoraja ocellata | reverse complement strand
ACCCCTCCTGAGCTGATGCAGTGCACAAGTCAACTCCTCCAAAGATAAAGGGCCATCAAGAAGATCGGCCACCTCCCTATCTATAACCGGTAGACTCTCCCACAGGTCCTGCTGAGCTTCCCCGCTGACTCCACCTGCGGAGAACAGGGAACCATAAAAGGACCTGACCAAGGCACTAATCCTCTCTGGATCCGTGACAGAGGAGCCATCATCTGCGAGCAGCTCCACGAGCTGCTTGCGGGCTCCCCGCCCTTTCTCCAGAGAGAAAAAGAAAGGCGAAGCTCGATCCAGATCGTGCAGCATCTGGACCCGCGCCCTCACGTAAGCGCCTCGGGACCGCTCAAGTTGCAGGTTCCTCAAGGCTTCCTTCTTCTCATGAAACACACCCCATTCGCAAGAGTCACCTCCAACCTGACCCAGGCGAGACTCTGCGTCCATCAGCTCCCTCTCAAGCTTCTCAACCGCTGAGTCCCGCCGCCCGGTCGACCCCCACGTGTATTCCTTACAAAAAATACGGATGTGAGCTTTTCCCACATCCCACCACTGCCTTAGGGAAGAGAAGCACCTCTGCCTCTCTCTCCACCGCACCCAAAACCGAGTGAATGACTCCCGGAAACACCGATCCTCCAGCAGCCGGTTATTAAAGTGCCAGTACGCAGACCCAGCCCGAACGCGTGCTGGATTAAAATCCACACGCACCAGACAGTGGTCCGAGCATGGCACCAGCTGCATTGAGGCCGCTGAGACACGGGAAACAAACGCTCGGGAGATATATATTCGATCAATGCGGGAACCACCGCCCTCAGACCTCCGCGAAAAAGCAGTGGAGTCTGGGTTGAGGTCCCGCCACGCATCAACCAACTCAAAAGAATCAATCAACCCTCTCAGCTTCTTTGCTACAGCAGGAGCACACTGAGTACCAGAACGATCTCGCACCTCAAGTGTGCAGTTAAAGTCCCCCCCAAGGAAGACACACTCTCCCCGATCAATAGTGCTCAACAGAGCATTCACTTCCTGAATTAGGCCGGCCTGCATCGTGCCAGAGCTGGGGGCATACACGTTAATGAAATGCAACGGCATGCCATCCAGGCTCACGGCCAGATGGAGCAAACGTCCTGGCACAACTTCTTGCACTTTTATAATATTGGGCAAGGAATTCTGAGCCAACAGAATG
Organism: Leucoraja ocellata; assembly: GCA_036785375.1. Classification (NCBI taxonomy): domain Eukaryota; kingdom Metazoa; phylum Chordata; class Chondrichthyes; order Rajiformes; family Rajidae; genus Leucoraja; species Leucoraja ocellata. Next base: position 600,679 of record JAWMAR010000615.1, on the reverse strand, counting down.
GCCACCCCACTCGAATTTGAGCTAAGATGACTCATATAGACCTCTCCTTCCCACTCCAACCTCCAAGTGGGTTCATCCTTGACAACAGTATGCGTCTCCTGCAGAAAACACACTGCAAATTTCCCCTCCCTAAGGACCGATAAAAGCTGGAACCTGCGAAAACTCGCTCTACTCCCGTTTAAGTTTAGGGTAGCTAACGTGAATGCACTGGTACATTAAATTGAAATCCTCATACTTCTCCTCCTGGGCTCTGTAGCCCCCTCTCTTTTTAGGAACTCCAAAAAGTCCCTAAACTGACACTGCTCAGAGCCAAGAAGATCACTATCCTTGGTCGCAAGGATAGCCTCGAGAGTTTTAACTAAGGACGACAGATCAGCCCACCGTCTCTTAGCCGCCTCTAACCTTGTTCTATTAGTGCGGCTTGTTTTTAAAAATTCCCTCACTTCACAGATAACACTTTCATGAGACTCAACCTTGGATCCTGGGCTGTCGTCCAAGTTACTCGGACCTGACACAACACGCTCAGCATCACCAAGATCATTTTCAGAATTCGAAAAACCAGAGCTCTCTGGAATTTCGCCAACCCCTCCACACAAGTCGGCCCCTCCACTCTCCCTCTCCTCCGGCATGATACCACCCCCAGGATCAATGCCGGGGAAGGGTCCCGACTCCCCTCTCCACGTCACGCAGCCCACTGACTGGCTGGGCTCCTGCGCTCTGTCCTCACCCTCTATATCTGGGCCTGGGGAAGAGAAAATAAGAGGCACCCCCAGGGTCTGTGGTAAACTGGCACCCCCAGAATCTGAAAGAAGGTCGCTGCCTGAAGTAACTCCGACCTCCACAGCACCGAAAGCACCCCCTCCACTGGCAACACCCAGAGGCTCTCCACTAGATTTTTTCCCCTCCCCTGCTAAATCATCCGGCAATACAATACACACCTCAGAACCACCATTGGCTCTCAAATTGAGCACTGATTGGAACACCACTCCCCCCGACTCCCCCCCCCCCCCCCCTTGGTCTGACTCTGCTCATCCCCCGTCTCAGGGTCCGCACTACCAGGGGAGCTTACCCCACCCTCCTGCGTGCTAACACCCTCAGTAGGCCTCTGAAACGAGGGGACCTCCTCCGACCCAGAAGACACCCCCCCAGGGGAGCCAAGATCAACACACGATGAGATCCCCCCCCTCGGAGGGCCCCTGAGACAAAAGAACATCCCCCCGCCCAGAGGACACAACTCCAGAGGGGTCTACCCCATCACCTGACCCTGTGGTACCCTCGAGAGATCCCTGAGGTGGAGGCTCAACCTCCAACCCAGACGACATCATTTCCTGACCTCCAACCACATCGGTGATGGAAGATCTGGAAAACTCCACCCCCCTAACTTTGGACTCACGTCCCTGCTCTTCCTCACCAGGCCCAATCCTCCTTTTTGTCCCACTAGCATGCGGCGGTGTGGTAACCTCCATAAGGAAAGGGCCTTCCTCCTCCACACTACCCCCCGCCTCTTTACCACCCACGCGTTTTGCCTTCCCTACCCCCTTCAGAGCCACCTCAGCTCCTTGCTGGGCCACGGCAGCTTCACTCTGGACCCCCCCGGAGCTGAGAGGCGCCCCTTGGGTGATCTCCGCACTCGGCAGTAGCACACCCGCCTGCTTTTGACTCGCTTGGGTGGTCTTTATATGCTTATTCTTCTTCTTCTTCTTCTGCTGCTTCCACTTCCCTCCCCCCTCACCCTGTGTCTCACCTTCAGCCACCCCCTCAGGTTCAGGATGTGGGGGGCAGGGGCCCTTGCTGCCCTGGGTCCCCAAGGCTGAAACCGCAGACGCAGAAGGGCTATCCCCGCTGCCCCGGATCACCGAGGCAGAGCCGGCAGCCCCTGCCAGGTCAGCGATTCCACCCCGCCCCTCCGATACCTGACGAGCACCCCCTGATGGGCCAGCAGTGCATTCCTGGGCCGCTGGGCGAGAAGATCTAGCAGTGACCCCTTGATCAGGACATTCGTTTCGGAGATGTCCATAACCACTGCACGCATGACACCGTGCCTTTCCCCAACTCCAACGCACGGTTCTGGGGAGACCCCTACACTCCACCTCGAAACTCCCCTCATCGCCTTCCCCCTCCCCCACCTTCACGAACACCCTCCTTTTGAAACTGTAAATCCCTTTTTCCTCCGGGTCCCCCCTGGGTGCATGAGCCTAAAGCACTTAGACCGCACCTCCCCAATCTGAGACAGGTGTGGAATGAGTGTCGCATCCGGAATACATGTGGGGCAACTCCGCAGGAGAACCGGTCTCACCCTGGACACCCATGGGTCCACCTGTATATGGACCCCCCCCCACTGAAATCCCCATCTCCAACACTTTGACCACATCCTCCCGGGTCTTCAAAATCATCTCAACATTTCCCCTCTCGAGCTCGGAAGAGACAATAGCCCTCCTACCAAGAAGGGCATTCATAGCCTTCGTAATTAATCCCCTGGACATCTGGGGCCCAGTTTGAACCGAGATACCAAAACTGTCCCAGTCCAAGTCAACATGATGCTCATGTTCAGATGTCCTCGCTTCCGCTGCTGATGTCGCTACTGCGTAGCTCCTCGCCTTCGGCCGAGCCCCCGCCATCGCCATCCGGGATAGAGGCACAAACCAGCTCCCGGCACCCCAGCAGCTCAGCAATTCAATTCCCAGGGACAGTCACAGTCCAAAGCAATCCTCAAAAAGCAAAGTCCTCCAGCTGAACGTAGAAACTCCTCCAAATTCACTCCACTGCCGATAAAAAGACCTCACCTTTTTCTTGCTGACACCAAAAGCACCTTCTTCACATTAAGCCAGGCAACCGCACTGTGCAAAATGACTTTAGGGCAGAGAATCAGTGCCAAAAACCACGACAAAGACACCAAAAAAATCTCCATACCCTCTCTCTCCAGGCACTCTTGGCATTTTTAAAGCACAGGAAAGTTTCAACAGTCCAACAATGTTAAGCTATGAAGCCTCTCCGCCTCTGTCCATTTTCCTTCCACCAAAAACCTTGAAAGGCCACTTAAAACCTCTCAGCCTCTGGAGCTGAGAAATATTCTCTCTCTCTCTCTCTCTCTCTCTCTCTCTCTCTCTCTCTCTCTCTCTCTCTCTCTCTCTCTCTCTCTCTCTCTCTCTCTCACAAAATCGCAAAAGCTGCCTTTGGTTTCAAAACGCTCAAGCTGCCTGTTGGTTTCAAAATGCTAAAGTCGTCTAAGGTTAGAAACCGCTAAAGTTGCCTAAGGTTTGAAAATGCTAAATTTGCCTTTGGTTTGAAAACGCTAAAGCAGCCTTTGGTTTGAAAACGCTAGCTGCCTTTGTTTTGAAAACGCTAAATCCGACTTTGGTTTGAAACGCTAAAGCCGCCTTTGGTTTAAAAACAATAAAGTCGCCTAAGGTTTGAAACCGCTAAATTTGCCTAAGGTTTGTAAAAGCGAAAGTTGCCTTTGGTTTGAAAATGCTAAATCCACCTTTGGTTTGAAAACACTAAAGTTGCCTAAGGTTTGAAAACACTAAACTTACCTTTGGTTTCAAAATGCTAAAGTTGCCTTTGGTTTCAAATCGCTAAAGCCGCCTTTAGTTTCATAACGCTAAAGTTGCCTAATGTTTGAAAACGCTAAAGTTGCCTTTGGTTTCAAAACACTAAAGTTGCCGAAGGTTTGAAAACGCTAAAGTTGCCGTAGGTTTGAATACGCTATAGCCGCCTTTGGTTTGAAAACGCCAAAGCAGCCTTTGGTTTGAAAATGCTAAAGCTGCCTTTGGTCTCAAAACGCTGAAGCTGTCTTTGGTTTCTAAACGCAGAAGCTGCCTTTGGCAAAATGCTAATGTTGCCGAAGGTTTGAAAACGCTAAAGCCGCCTTTGGTTCAAAAAAACTAAAGCTGCCTTTGGTTTGAAAACGCAAAGCTGCTTTTGGTTGGAAAACGCTAAAGCTGCCTTTGGTTTAAAAACGCTAAAGCCGCCTTTGATTTAAAAACGCTAAAGCTGCCTTACGTTTCAAAATGCTAAAGCTGCCTTTGGTGTCAAAATGCTAAAGATGCCGAAGGTTTGAAAACGCTAAAGTTTCCGAAGGTTTGAAAATGCTAAAGCCGCCTTTAGTTTCAAAATGCTGAAGATGCCGAAGGTTTGAAAATGCTAAAGTTGTCAAAGGTTTGAAAATGCTAAAGCCGCCTTTGGTTTGAAAACGCTAAAGCCGCCTTTGGTTTGAAAATGCTAAAGCCTCCTTTGGTTTGAAAATGCTAAAGCCGCCTTTAGTTTGAAAACGCTAAAGCCGCATTTGGTTTCAAAACGCTAAAGCTGCATTTGGTTTCAAAACGCTAAAGCTGCATTTGGTTTCAAAACGCTAAAGCTGCCTATGGTTTGAAAATGCTAACGCTACCTTTGGTATCAAAACGCTAAAGTTGCCGAAGGATTGAAAACGCTAAAGTTGCCGAAGGATTGAAAACGCTAAAGTTGCCTAAGGTTTGAAAACACTAAATCCGCGTTTGGTTTGAAAATGCTAAAGCCTCCTTTGGTTTGAAAATGCTTAAGCCGCCTTTAGTTTGAAAACGCTAAAGCCGCCTTTGGTTTGAAAATGCTAAAGCCGCCTTTGGTTTGAAAATGCTAAAGCCGCCTTTGGTTTGAAAATGCTAAAGCCGTCTTTGGTTTGTAAACGCTAAACCCGCCTTTGGTTTCAAAATGCTAAAGCTGCCTTTGGTTTCAAAACGCTAAAGCTGCCTTTGGTTTCAAAACGCTAAAGCTGCCTTTGGTTTCAAAACGCTAAAGCTGCCTTTGGTGTCAAAACGCTAAAGCTGCCTTTGGTTTCAAAACGCTAAAGCTGCCTTTGGTTTCAAAACGTTAAAGCTGCCTTTGGATTCAAAATGCTAAAGCCACCTTTGGTTTCAGAATGCTAAAGTCGCCTAAGGTTAGAAACCGCTAAAGTTGCCTAAGGTTTGAAAATGCTAAAGTTGTCGAAGGTTTGAAAATGCTAAAGCCGCCTTTGGTTTGAAAATGCTAAAGCCGCCTTTGGTTTGAAAATGCTAAAGCCGCATTTGGTTTCAAAACGCTAAAGCTGCCTATGGTTTGAAAATGCTAAAGCCGCATTTGGTTTCAAAACGCTAAAGCTGCCTATGGTTTGAAAACGCTAACGCTATCTTTGGTATCAAAACGCTAAAGTTGCCGAAGGATTGAAAACGCTAAAGTTGCCGAAGGATTGAAAACGCTAAAGTTGCCTAAGGTTTGAAAACACTAAATCCGCCTTTGGTTTGAAAATGCTAAAGCCTCCCTTGGTTTGAAAATGCTTAAGTCGCCTTTAGTTTGAAAACGCTAAAGCTGCCTTTGGTTTCACAACTCTGTAGCTGCTTTTGGTTTCAAAATGCTGAAGATGTCTTTGGTTTCAAAACGCTAAAGCTGCCTTTGGTTTCAAAACGATCAAGCTGCCTGTTGGTTTCAAAATGCTAATGCTGCCTTTGGATTCAAAATGCTAAAGTTGCCTAATGTTTGAAAACGCTAAAGTTGCCTTTGGTTTCAAAACACTAAAGTTGCCGAAGGTTTGAAAACACTAAAGTTGCCGAAGGTTTGAAAACGCTATACCCGCCTATGGTTTGAAAATGCTAAATTTGCCTTTGGTTTGAAAATGCTAAAGTTGCCTTAGGTTTAAAAATGCTAAAGTTGCCAAAAGTTTTCAAAACGCTAAAGTAGCCGAAGGTTTGAAAACGCTAAAGTCGCCGAAGGTTTGAATACGCTATAGCCGACTTTGGTTTGAAAACGCTAAAGCTGCCTTTGGTTTCAAAATGCTTAAGCTGCCTTTAGTTTTAAAACAATAAAGTTGCCTCAGGTATGAAACTGCGAAAGTTGCCTCTGGTTTGAAAACACTAAATTTGCCTTTGGTTTGAAAACGCTAAAGCCGCCTTTGGTTTCAAAACGATAAAGCTGCCTTTGGTTTGAAAATGCTAAAGCTGCCTTTGGTCTCAAAACGCTGAAGCTGCCTTTGGTTTCTAAACGCAGAAGCTGCCTTTGGCAAAATGCTAATGTTGCCGAAGGATTGAAAACGCTAAAGCCGCCTTTGGTTCAAAAAAACTAAAGCTGCCTTTGGTTTGAAAACGCCAAAGCTGCCTTTGGTTGGAAAACGCTAAAGCCGCCTTTCGTTTAAAAACGCTAAAGCCGCCTTTGATTTAAAAACGCTAAAGCTGCCTTAGGTTTCAAAATGCTAAAGCTGCCTTTGGTGTCAAAATGCTAAAGATGCCGAAGGTTTGAAAATGCTAAAGTTTACAAAGGTTTGAAAACGCTAAAGCCGCTTTTAGTTTCAAAATGCTGAAGTTGCCAAAGGTTTGAAAACGCTAAAGTTGTCGAAGGTTTGAAAATGCTAAAGCCGCCTTTGGTTTGAAAACGCTAAAGCCGCCTTTGGTTTGAAAATGCTAAAGCCGCCTTTGGTTTGAAAACGCTAAAGCCGCCTTTGGTTTGAAAATGCTAAATCCACCTTTGGTTTGAAAATGCTAAAGCCGTCTTTGGTTTGTAAACGCTAAAGTTGCCGAAGGTTTGAAAACGCTAGCTGCCTTTGTTTTAAAAACACTAATTCCGACTTTGGTTTGAAAACGTTAAAGCCGCCTTTGGTTTAAAAATGATTAAGTCACCTAAGGTTTGAAACCGCTAAAGTTGCCTAAGGTTTGTAAAAGCGAAAGTTGCCTTTGGTTTGAAAATGCTAAATCCACCTTTGGTTTGAAAACACTAAAGTTGCCTAAGGTTTGAAAACACTAAAGTTGCCTAAGGTTTGAAAACACTAAAGTTACCTTTGGTTTCAAAATGCTAAAGTTGCCTTTGGTTTCAAATCGCTAAAGCCACCTTTAGTTTCATAACGCTAAAGTTGCCTAAGATTTTAAAATGCTAAAGCCGCCTTTGATTTGAAAACGCTAAAGCCGCCTTTGATTTGAAAACGCTAAAGCCATCTTTGGTTTGAAAACGCTAAAGCTGCCTGGTTTGAAAACGCTAAATCCGCGTTTGGTTTGAAAATGCTAAAGTTGCCTAATGTTTGAAAACGCTAAAGTTGCCTTTGGTTTCAAAACACTAAAGTTGCCGAAGGTTTGAAAACGCTAAAGTTGCTGAAGGTTTGAAAATGCTATAGCCGCCTTTGGTTTGAAAATGCTAAATTTGCCTTTGGTTTGAAAATGCTAAAGTTGCCTTAGGTTTAAAAATGCTAAAGTTGCCAAAAGTTTTAAAAACGCTAAAGTAGCCGAAGGTTTGAAAACGCTAAAGTCGCCAAAGATTTGAATACGCTATAACCGACTTTGGTTTGAAAACGCTAAAGCCGCCTTTGGTTTCAAAACGATAAAGCTGCCTTTGGTTTGAAAATGCTAAAGCTGCCTTTGGTCTCAAAACGCTGAAGCTGCCTTTGGTTTCTAAACGCAGAAGCTGCCTTTGGCAAAATGCTAATGTTGCCGAAGGTTTAAAAACGCTAAAGCCGCCTTTGGTTCAAAAAAACTAAAGCTGCCTTTGGTTTGAAAACGGCAAAGCTGCCTTTGGTTGGAAAACACTAAAGCCGCATTTGGTTTAAAAACGCTAAAGCCGCCTTTGATTTAAAAACGCTAAAGCTGCCTTAGGTTTCAAAATGCTAAAGCTGCCTTTGGTGTCAAAATGCTAAAGATGCCAAAGGTTTGAAAATGCTAAAGTTTACAAAGGTTTGAAAACGCTAAAGCCGCCTTTAGTTTCAAAATGCTGAAGTTGCCGAAGGTTTGAAAACGCTAAAGTTGTCGAAGGTTTGAAAATGCTAAAGCCGCCTTTGGTTTGAAAATGCTAAAGCTGCCTTTGGTTTGAAAATGCTAAAGCCACCTTTGGTTTGAAAATGCTAAAGCCCCCTTTGGTTTCAAAACGCTAAAGCTGCCTTTGGTTTCAAAACGTTAAAGCTGCCTTTGGATTCAAAATGCTAAAGCCACCTTTGGTTTCAGAATGCTAAAGTCGCCTAAGGTTAGAAACCGCTAAAGTTGCCTAAGGTTTGAAAATGCTAAAGTTGTCGAAGGTTTGAAAATGCTAAAGCCGCCTTTGGTTTGAAAATGCTAAAGCCGCCTTTGGTTTGAAAATGCTAAAGCCGCATTTGGTTTCAAAACGCTAAAGCTGCCTATGGTTTGAAAATGCTAAAGCCGCATTTGGTTTCAAAACGCTAAAGCTGCCTATGGTTTGAAAACGCTAACGCTATCTTTGGTATCAAAACGCTAAAGTTGCCGAAGGATTGAAAACGCTAAAGTTGCCGAAGGATTGAAAACGCTAAAGTTGCCTAAGGTTTGAAAACACTAAATCCGCCTTTGGTTTGAAAATGCTAAAGCCTCCCTTGGTTTGAAAATGCTTAAGTCGCCTTTAGTTTGAAAACGCTAAAGCTGCCTTTGGTTTCACAACTCTGTAGCTGCTTTTGGTTTCAAAATGCTGAAGATGTCTTTGGTTTCAAAACGCTAAAGCTGCCTTTGGTTTCAAAACGATCAAGCTGCCTGTTGGTTTCAAAATGCTAATGCTGCCTTTGGATTCAAAATGCTAAAGTTGCCTAATGTTTGAAAACGCTAAAGTTGCCTTTGGTTTCAAAACACTAAAGTTGCCGAAGGTTTGAAAACACTAAAGTTGCCGAAGGTTTGAAAACGCTATACCCGCCTATGGTTTGAAAATGCTAAATTTGCCTTTGGTTTGAAAATGCTAAAGTTGCCTTAGGTTTAAAAATGCTAAAGTTGCCAAAAGTTTTCAAAACGCTAAAGTAGCCGAAGGTTTGAAAACGCTAAAGTCGCCGAAGGTTTGAATACGCTATAGCCGACTTTGGTTTGAAAACGCTAAAGCTGCCTTTGGTTTCAAAATGCTTAAGCTGCCTTTAGTTTTAAAACAATAAAGTTGCCTCAGGTATGAAACTGCGAAAGTTGCCTCTGGTTTGAAAACACTAAATTTGCCTTTGGTTTGAAAACGCTAAAGCCGCCTTTGGTTTCAAAACGATAAAGCTGCCTTTGGTTTGAAAATGCTAAAGCTGCCTTTGGTCTCAAAACGCTGAAGCTGCCTTTGGTTTCTAAACGCAGAAGCTGCCTTTGGCAAAATGCTAATGTTGCCGAAGGATTGAAAACGCTAAAGCCGCCTTTGGTTCAAAAAAACTAAAGCTGCCTTTGGTTTGAAAACGCCAAAGCTGCCTTTGGTTGGAAAACGCTAAAGCCGCCTTTCGTTTTAAAACGCTAAAGCCGCCTTTGATTTAAAAACGCTAAAGCTGCCTTAGGTTTCAAAATGCTAAAGCTGCCTTTGGTGTCAAAATGCTAAAGATGCCGAAGGTTTGAAAATGCTAAAGTTTACAAAGGTTTGAAAACGCTAAAGCCGCTTTTAGTTTCAAAATGCTGAAGTTGCCAAAGGTTTGAAAACGCTAAAGTTGTCGAAGGTTTGAAAATGCTAAAGCCGCCTTTGGTTTGAAAACGCTAAAGCCGCCTTTGGTTTGAAAATGCTAAAGCCGCCTTTGGTTTGAAAACGCTAAAGCCGCCTTTGGTTTGAAAATGCTAAATCCACCTTTGGTTTGAAAATGCTAAAGCCGTCTTTGGTTTGTAAACGCTAAAGTTGCCGAAGGTTTGAAAACGCTAGCTGCCTTTGTTTTAAAAACACTAATTCCGACTTTGGTTTGAAAACGTTAAAGCCGCCTTTGGTTTAAAAATGATTAAGTCACCTAAGGTTTGAAACCGCTAAAGTTGCCTAAGGTTTGTAAAAGCGAAAGTTGCCTTTGGTTTGAAAATGCTAAATCCACCTTTGGTTTGAAAACACTAAAGTTGCCTAAGGTTTGAAAACACTAAAGTTGCCTAAGGTTTGAAAACACTAAAGTTACCTTTGGTTTCAAAATGCTAAAGTTGCCTTTGGTTTCAAATCGCTAAAGCCACCTTTAGTTTCATAACGCTAAAGTTGCCTAAGATTTTAAAATGCTAAAGCCGCCTTTGATTTGAAAACGCTAAAGCCGCCTTTGATTTGAAAACGCTAAAGCCATCTTTGGTTTGAAAACGCTAAAGCTGCCTGGTTTGAAAACGCTAAATCCGCGTTTGGTTTGAAAATGCTAAAGTTGCCTAATGTTTGAAAACGCTAAAGTTGCCTTTGGTTTCAAAACACTAAAGTTGCCGAAGGTTTGAAAACGCTAAAGTTGCTGAAGGTTTGAAAATGCTATAGCCGCCTTTGGTTTGAAAATGCTAAATTTGCCTTTGGTTTGAAAATGCTAAAGTTGCCTTAGGTTTAAAAATGCTAAAGTTGCCAAAAGTTTTAAAAACGCTAAAGTAGCCGAAGGTTTGAAAACGCTAAAGTCGCCAAAGATTTGAATACGCTATAACCGACTTTGGTTTGAAAACGCTAAAGCCGCCTTTGGTTTCAAAACGATAAAGCTGCCTTTGGTTTGAAAATGCTAAAGCTGCCTTTGGTCTCAAAACGCTGAAGCTGCCTTTGGTTTCTAAACGCAGAAGCTGCCTTTGGCAAAATGCTAATGTTGCCGAAGGTTTAAAAACGCTAAAGCCGCCTTTGGTTCAAAAAAACTAAAGCTGCCTTTGGTTTGAAAACGGCAAAGCTGCCTTTGGTTGGAAAACACTAAAGCCGCATTTGGTTTAAAAACGCTAAAGCCGCCTTTGATTTAAAAACGCTAAAGCTGCCTTAGGTTTCAAAATGCTAAAGCTGCCTTTGGTGTCAAAATGCTAAAGATGCCAAAGGTTTGAAAATGCTAAAGTTTACAAAGGTTTGAAAACGCTAAAGCCGCCTTTAGTTTCAAAATGCTGAAGTTGCCGAAGGTTTGAAAACGCTAAAGTTGTCGAAGGTTTGAAAATGCTAAAGCCGCCTTTGGTTTGAAAATGCTAAAGCCGCCTTTGGTTTGAAAATGCTAAAGCCACCTTTGGTTTGAAAATGCTAAAGCCCCCTTTGGTTTGAAAATGCTAAAGCCGTCTTTGGTTTGTAAACGCTAAACCCGCCTTTGGTTTCAAAATGCTAAAGCTGCCTTTGGTTTCAAAACGCTAAAGCTGCCTTTGGTTTCAAAACGCTAAAGCTGCCTTTGGTGTCAAAATGCTAAAGCTGCCTTTGGTTTCAAAACGCTAAAGCTGCCTTTGGTTTCAAAACGTTAAAGCTGCCTTTGGATTCAAAATGCTAAAGCCGCCTTTGGTTTCAGAATGCTAAAGTCGCCTAAGGTTAGAAACCGCTAAAGTTGCCTAAGGTTTGAATACGCTATAACCGACTTTGGTTTGAAAACGCTAAAGCTGCCTTTGGTTTCAAAATGCTTAAGCTGCCTTTAGTTTAAAAACAATAAAGTTGCCTCAGGTTTGAAACTGCGAAAGTTGCCTCTGGTTTGAAAACACTAAATTTGCCTTTGGTTTGAAAACGCTAAAGCCGCCTTTGGTTTGAAAACGCTAAAGCTGCCTTTGGTTTGAAAACGCTAAAGCTGCCTTTGGTTTGAAAATGCTAAAGCCGCCTTTGGTTTCAAAACGATAAAGCTGCCTTTGGTTTCAAAATGCTAAAGATGCTGAAGGTTCGAAAACGTTAACATTTCCGAAAGTTTGAAAACGCTAAATCCGCCTTTAGTTTCAAAATGCTAAAGTTGCCAAAGGTTTGAAAACGCTAAAGCTGCCTTTGCTTTGAAAATGCTAAAGCTGCCTTTGGTCTCAAAACGCTGAAGCTGCCTTTGGTTTCTAAACGCAGAAGCAGCCTTTGGTATCAAAACGCTAAAGTTGCCAACGATTGAAAACGCTAAAGTTGCCTACGGTTTGAAAACACTAAATCGCCTTTGGTTTGAAAATGCTAAAGCCTCCTTTGGTTAGAAAACGCTAAAGCCGCCTTTGGTTTCTAAACGCTGTAGCTGCCTTTGGTTTCAAAACGCTAAAGCTGCCTTTGGTTTCAAAACGCTAAAGCCGCCTTTTGGTTTGAATACGCTAAAGTTGCCTTTGGTTTCAAAATGCTAAAACCGCCTTTGGTTTGTAAACGCTAAAGCTGCCTTTGGTTTGAAAACGTTAAAGCTGCCTTTGGTTTGAAAACGTTAAAGCTGCCTTTGGTTTCAAAACGATAAAGCCGTCTTTGTATTGAAAACACTAATGTTGCCTTTGGTTTGAAATTGCCAAAGCCACCTTTGGTTTAAAAACGCTAATGTTGCCGAAGGTTTGAAAACGCTAAAGCTGCCTTTGGTTTGAAAATGGAAAAGTTGCCAAAGGTTTGAAAACGCTAATGTTACCGAAGGTTTGAAAACGCTAAAGCCGCCTTTGGATTGAAAAAACTAAAGCTGCCTCTGGTTGGAAAACGCTAAAGCTGCCTTTGGTTTGAAAACGCTAAAGCTGCCTTTGGTTTCGAAACTCTGTAGCCGCCTTTGGTTTCAAAATGCTGAAGCTGTCTTTGGTTTCAAAACGCTAAAGCTGCCTTTGGTTTCAAAACGCTCAGGCTGCATGTTGGTTTCAAAATGCTAATGCTGCCTTTGGATTCAAAATGCTAAAGCCGCCTTTGGTTTCAAAATGCTAAAGTCGCCTAAGGTTAGAAACTGCTAAAGTTGCCTAAGGTTTGAAAACGCTAAAGTTGCCTGTGGTTTGAAAATGCTAAAGTTGCCTTTGGTTTGAAAACGCTAAAGTTTCCGAAGGTTTGAAAACACTAAAGCTGCCTTTGGTTTGAAAACACTAAAGCCGCCTTTGGTTTAAAAACGATAAAGTCGCCTAAGGTTTTAAACCGCTAAAGTTGCCTAAGGTTTGTAAAAGCGAAAGTTGCCTTTGGTTTGAAAATGCTAAATCCACCTTTGGTTTGAAAACACTAAAGTTACCTAAGGTTTGAAAACACTAAAGTTACCTTTGGTTTCAAAATGCTAAAGTTGCCTTTGGTTTCAAATCGCTAAAGCCGCCTTTAGTTTCATAACGCTAAAGTTGCCTGAGATTTGAAAACGCTAAAGCCGCCTTTGATTTGAAAACGCTAAAGCCGCCTTTGATTTGAAAACGCTAAAGCCGCCTTTGGTTTGAAAACGCTAAAGTTGCCTTCGGTTTGAAAACGCTAAATCCGCGTTTGGTTTCAAAATGCTAAAGTTGCCAAACGTTTTCAAAACGCTAAAGTAGCCGAAGGTTTGAAAATGCTAAAGTCGCCGAAGGTTTGAATACGCTATAGCCGCCTTTGGTTTGAAAACGCTAAAGCTGCCTTTGGTTTCAAAATGCTTAAGCTGCCTTTAGTTTAAAAACAATAAAGTTGCCTCAGGTTTGAAACCGCGAAAGTTGCCTCTGGTTTGAAAACGCTAAAGCTGCCTTTGGTTTGAAAATGCTAAAGCCGCCTTTGGTTTCAAAACGATAAAGCTGCCTTTGGTTTCAAAATGCTAAAGATGCCGAAGGTTTGAAAACGCTAACATTTCCGAAGGTTTCAAAACGCTAAAGCCGCCTTTAGTTTCAAAATGCTAAAGTTGCCAAAGGTTTGAAAACGCTAAAGCTGCCTTTGGTTTGAAAATGCTAAAGCTGCCTTTGGTCTCAAAACGCTGAAGCTGCCTTTGGTTTCTAAACGTAGAAGCTGCCTTTGGTATCAAAACGCTAAAGTTGCCAAAGGATTGAAAACGCTAATGTTGCCTTTGGTTTGAAATTGCCAAAGCGACCTTTGGTTTAAAAACGCTAAAGTTGCCGAAGGTTTGAAAACGCTAAAGCTGCCTTTGGTTTGAAAATGGAAAAGTTGCCAAAGGTTTGAAAACGCTAATGTTACCGAAGGTTTGAAAACACTAAAGCCGCCTTTGGTTCGAAAAAGCTAAAGCTGCCTCTGGTTGGAAAATGCTAAAGCGGCCTTTGGTTTGAAAATGCTAAAGCTGCCTTTGGTTTCAAAACTCTGTAGCCGCCTTTGGTTTCAAAATGCTAAAGCCGCATTTGGTTTGAAAACGCTAAAGCCACACTTGGTTTCAAAACGCTAAAGCTGCCTATGGTTTGAAAACGCTAACGCTGCCTTTGGTATCAAAACGCTAAAGTTGCCGAAGGATTCAAAACGCTAAAGTTGCTGAAGGATTGAAAACGCAAAAGTTGCCTAAGGTTTGAAAACACTAAATCCGCCTTTGGTTTGAAAATGCTAAAGCCTCCTTTGGTTTGAAAATGCTAAAGCCTCCTTTGGTTTGAAAATGCTAAAGCCGCCTTTAGTTTGAAAACGCTAAAGCTGCCTTTGGTTTCACAACTCTGTAGCTGCCTTTGGTTTCAAAATGCTGAAGCTGTCTTTGGTTTCAAAACGCTAAAGCTGCCTTTGGCTTCAAAACGCTCAAGCTGCCTATTGGTTTCAAAATGCTAATGCTGCCTTTGGATTCAAAATGCTAAAGCCGCCTTTGGTTTCAAAATGCTAAAGTCGCCTAAGGTTAGAAACCGCTAAAGTTGCCTAAGGTTTGAAAACGCTAAAGCTGCCTTTGGTTTGAAAATGCTAAAGTTGCCTTTGGTTTGAAAACACTAAAGCTGCCTTTGGTTTGAAAACGCTAAAGCAGCCTTTGGTTTGAAAACGCTAGCTGCCTATGTTTTGAAAACGCTAAATCCAACTTTGGTTTGAAAACGCTAAAGCCGCCTTTGGTTTAAAAACGATAAAGTCGCCTAACGTTTGAAACCGCTAAAGTTGCCTAAGGTTTGTAAAAGCGAAAGTTGCCTTTGGTTTGAAAATGCTAAATCCACCTTTGGTTTGAAAACACTAAAGTTGCCTAAGGTTTGAAAACACTAAAGTTACCTTTGGTTTCAAAATGCTAAAGTTGCCTTTGGTTTCAAGTCGCTAAAGCCGCCTTTAGTTTCATAACGCTAAAGTTGCCTGAGATTTGAAAACGCTAAAGCCGCCTTTGATTTGAAAACGCTACAGCCGCCTTTGATTTGAAAATGCTAAAGCTGCCTTTGGTTTGAAAACGCTAAAGCTGCCTTTGGTTTGAAAACGCTAAATCCGCGTTTGGTTTGAAAATGCTAAAGTTGCCTAATGTTTGAAAACGCTAAAGTTGCCTTTGGTTTCAAAATGCTTACGCTGCATTTAGTTTTAAAACAATAAAGTTGCCTCAGGTTTGAAACTGCGAAAGTTGACTCTGGTTTGAAAACACTAAATTTGCCAATGGTTTGAAAACGCTAAAGCCGCCTTTGGTTTGAAAACGCTAAAGCTGCCTTTGGTTTGAAAATGCTAAAGCCGCCTTTGGTTTCAAAACGATAAAGCTGCCTTTGGTTTCAAAATGCTAAAGATGCCGAAGGTTTGAAATCGATAACATTTCTGAAGGTTTGAAAACGCTAAAGCCGTCTTTAGTTTCAAAATGCTAAAGTTGCCAAAGGTTTGAAAACGCTAAAGCTGCCTTTGGTTTGAAAATGCTAAAGCTGCCTTTGGTCTCAAAACGCTGAAGCTGCCTTTGGTTTCTAAACGCAGAAGCTGCCTTTGGTATCAAAACGCTAAAGTTGCCAAAGGATTGAAAACGCTAAAGTTGCCTAAGGTTTGAAAACACTAAATCGCCTTTGGTTTGAAAATGCTAAAGCCTCCTTTGGTTAGAAAACGCTAAATCCGCCTTGGGTTTCAAAACGCTGTAGCTGCCTTTGGTTTCAAAACGCTAAAGCTGCCTTTGGTTTCAAAACGCTAAAGCCGCCTTTTGGTTTGATTACGCTAAAGCTGCCTTTGGTTTCAAAATGCTAAAGCCGCCTTTAGTTTCAAAATGCTAAAGTCGCCTAAGGTTTGAAACCGCTAAAGTTGCCTAAGGTTTGAAAACGCTAAAGCCACCATTGGTTTGAAAATGCTAAATCTGCCTTTGGTTTGAAAACGCTAAAGCTGCCTTTGGTTTCAAAACGATAAAGCCGTCTTTGTATTGAAAACGCTAAAGTTGCCTTTGGTTTCAAAATACTAAAGCCGCCTTTGGTTTGAAAACACTAAAGTTGCCTAAGGATTGAAAACGCTAACGTTGCCTTTGGTTTGAAATTGCCAAAGCCACCTTTGGTTTAAAAACGCTAAAGTTGCCGAAGGTTTGAAAACGCTAAAGCTGCCTTTGGTTTGAAAATGGAAAAGTTGCCAAAGGTTTGAAAACGCTAATGTTAACGAAGGTTTGAAAATGCTAAAGCCGCCTTTGGTTTGAAAAAACTAAAGCTGCCTCTGGTTGGAAAACGCTAAAGCCGCCTTTGGTTTGAAAACGCTAAAGTCGCCTTTGGTTTCAAAACGCTAAAGCTGCCTTTGGTTTGCAAACGCTAAAGCCGCCTTTGGTTTGAAAATGCTAAAGTCGCCTTTGGTTTCAAAACGCTAAAGCTGCATTTGGTATCAAAATGCTAAAGCTGCTTTTGGTTTCAAAACGCTGAAGCTGCCTTTGGTTTCAATACACTAAAGCTGCCTTTGGTTTCAAAACGCTAAAGCCACCTTTGGTTATATAACGCTAAAGTTGCCTAAGGTTTGAAAATGCTAAGGTTGCCGAAGGTTTGAAAACACTGAAACCGCATTTGGTTTATATATATTTCCCTCTCTCCCCTCCCTTCCCCCCATTCTCTCCCCCTCCCCTACCCCTCGCTCTCCCCCTCTCCCTTCCCTCTACCTCTCTCTCCCCTTCCCCCCTCCCCATGTCCCCACTCTGCCCCGTCCCACACGCATCCCCTCCCAAACCACTCTTTCCCTCCTCTCCCACCCCCTTTCGCCCCTCTTCCCCATCCCCCACCACTCTCTCCCTCCCCCTTCCTCTCCCTCTTACACCATTCCCCGTTACCCCTTTCCCCCTCATTCTCCTCCCCTCTCCCTCCCATCCCTTTCTCTCACCACTCCTCTCCCTCCCTTCCCCTACCCCTCTCTTCCTTTCCCCTCATCACAAACGCCAAAGCTGCCTTTGGGTTCAAAATGCTAAAGCTGCCTTTGGTTTCAAAACGCTCAAGCTGTCTTTGGTTTCAAAACGCTCAAGCCGCCTTTGCTTTCAAAATGCTAAAGCCGCATTTGGTTTCAAAACGCTAAAGCCGCATTTGGTTTCAAAACGCTAATGCTGCCTTTGGTATCAAAACGCTAAAGTTGCCGAAGGATTCAAAACGCTAAAGTTGCCGAAGGATTGAAAACGCTAAAGTTGCCTAAAGTTTGAAAACACTAAATCCGCCTTTGGTTTGAAAATGCTAAAGCCTCCTTTGGTTTGAAAATGCTAAAGCCGCCTTTAGTTTGAAAACGCTAAAGCTGCCTTTGGTTTCACAACTCTGTAGCTGCCTTTGGTTTCAAAATGCTGAAGCCGCCTTTGGTTTCAAAATGCTAAAGTCGGCAAAGGTTAGAAACCGCTAAAGTTGCCTAAGGTTTGAAAAAGGCTAAAGTTGCCTTTGGTTTCAAAATGCTAAAGTTGCCTTTGGTTTGAAAACGCTAAAGTTGCCGAAGGTTTGAAAACACTAAAGCTGCCTTTGGTTTGAAAACGTTAAAGCAGCCTTTGGTTTGAAAACGCTAGCTGCCTTTGTTTTGAAAACGCTAAATCCGACTTTGGTTTGAAAACGCTAAAGCCGCCTTTGGTTTAAAAATGATAAAGTCGCCTAAGGTTTGAAACCGCTAAAGTTGCCTAAGGTTTGTAAAAGTGAAAGTTGCCTTTGGTTTCAAAACGCTAAAGCCACCTTTGGTTATATAACGCTAAAGTTGCCTAAGGTTTGAAAACGCTAAGGTTGCCGAAGGTTTGAAAACACTGAAGCCGCATTTGGTTTATATACATTTCCCTCTCCCCTCACTTTCCCCCATTCGCTCCCCCTCCCCTACCCCTCGCTCTCCCCCTCTCCCTTCCCTCTACCTCTCTCTCCCCTTCCCCCCACCCCATGTCCCCACTCTGCCCCGTCCCACTCGCATCCCCTCCCAAACTACTCTTTCCCTCCTCTCCCACCCGCCTTTGCCCCTCTTCCCCCATACCCCACCACTCTCTCCCTCCCCCTGCCCCCCCCCTCTTACACCATTCCCCGGTACCCCTCTCCCCCTCATTCCCCTCCCCTCTCCCTCCCACCCCTTTCTCTCACCACTCCTCTCCCTCCCTTCCCCTACCCCTCTCTTCTTTTCCCCGCATCATAAACGGCAAAGCCGCCTTTGGTTTGAAAACGCTAAAGCTGCCTTTGGGTTCAAAACGCTCAAGCTGTCTTTGGTTTAAAAACGCTAAAGCCGCATTTGGTTTCAAAACGCTAAAGCTGCCTATGGTTTGAAAACGCTAACGCTGCCTTTGGTATCAAAACGCTGAAGTTGCCGAAGGATTCAAAACGCTAAAGTTGCCGAAAGATGGAAAACGCTAAAGTTGCCTAAGGTTTGAAAACACTAAATCCGCCTTTGGTTTGAAAATGCTAAAGCCTCCTTTGGTTTGAAAATGCTAAAGCCGCCTTTAGTTTGAAAACGCTAAAGCTGCCTTTGGTTTCACAACTCTGTAGCCGCCTTTGGTTTCAAAATGCTGAAGCTGTCTTTGGTTTCAAAACGCTACAGCTGCCTTTGGTTTCAAAACGCTCAAGCTGCCTGTTGGTTTCCAAATGCTAATGCTGCCTTTGGATTCAAAATGCTAAAGCCGCCTTTGGTTTCAAAATGCTAAAGTCGCCTAAGGTTTGAAACCGCTAAAGTTGCCTAAGGTTTGAAAATGCTAAAGTTGCCTTTGGTTTGAAAATGCTAAAGTTGCCTTTGGTTTGAAAACGCTAAAGTTGCCGAAGGTTCGAAAACACTAAAGCTGCCTTTGGTTTGAAAACGCTAAAGCAGCCTTTGGTTTGAAAATGCTAGCTGCATTTGTTTTGAAAACACTAAATCCGACTTTGGTTTGAAAACGCTAAAGCCGCCTTTGCTTTAAAAACGATAAAGTCGTCTGAGGTTTGAAACCGTTAAAGTTGCCTAAGGTTTGTAAATGCTAAAGTTGCCTTTGGTTTCAAATCGCTAAAGCCGCCTTTAGTTTCATAACGCTAAAGTTGCCTAAGATTTGAAAACGCTAAAGCCGCCTTTGATTTGAAAATGCTAAAGCCGCCTTTGATTTGAAAACGCTAAAGCCGCCTTCGGTTTGAAAACGCTAAAGCTGCCTTTGGTTTGAAAACGCTAAATCCGCGTTTGGTATGAAAACGTTAAAGTTGCCTAATGTTTGAAAACGCTAAAGTTGCCTTTGGTTTCAAAACACTAAAGTTGCCGAAGGTTTGAAAACGCTATAGCCGCCTTTGGTTTGAAAACGCTAAATTTGCCTTTGGTTTGAAAATGCTAAAGTTGCCTTAGGTTTAAAAATGCTAAAGTTGCCAAAAGTTTTCAAAACGCTAAAGTAGCCGAAGGTTTGAAAACGCTAAAGTCGCCAAAGGTTTGAATATGCTATAGCCGACTTTGGTTTGAAAACGCTAAAGCTGCCTTTGGTTTGAAAATACTTAAGCTGCCTTTAGTTTTAAAACAATAAAGTTGCCTCAGGTTTGAAACTGCGAAAGTTGCCTCTGGTTAGAAAACACTAAATTTGCCTTTGGTATCAAAACGATAAAGCTGCCTTTGGTTTCAAAATGCTAAAGATCCTGAAGGTTCGAAAACGCTAACATTTCCGAAGGTTTGAAAACGCTAAAGCCGCCTTTAGTTTCAAAATGCTAAAGATGCCAAAGGTTTGAAAACGCTAAAGCCGCCTTTGGTTCAAAAAAACTAAAGCTGCCTTTGGTTTGAAAACGCCAAAGCTGCCTTTGGTTGGAAAACGCTAAAGCTGCCTTTGGTTTAAAAACGCTAAAGCCGCCTTTGATTTAAAAACGCTAAAGCTGCCTTACGTTTCAAAATGCTAAAGCTGCCTTTGGTGTCAAAATGCTAAAGATGCCGAAGGTTTGAAAACGCTAGTTTCCGAAGGTTTGAAAATGCTAAAGCCGCCTTTAGTTTCAAAATGCTGAAGTTCCCGAAGGTTTGAAAACGCTAAAGTTGTCGAAGGTTTGAAAATGCTAAAGCCGCCTTTTGTTTGAAAACGCTAAAGCCGCCTTTGGTTTGAAAACGCTAAAGCTGCCTTTGGTTTGAAAATGCTAAAGCCGCCTTTAGTTTGAAAACGCTAAAGTTGCCTTTGGTTTCACAACGCTAAAGCCGCATTTGGTTTCAAAACGCTAAAGATGCCTATGGTTTGAAAACGCTAACGCGGCCTTTGGTATCAAAACGCTAAAGTTGCCGAAGGATTCAAAACGCTAAAGTTGCCGAAGGATTGAAAACGCTAAAGTTGCCTAAGGTTTGAAAACACTAAATCCGCCTTTGGTTTGAAAATGCTAAAGCCTCCTTTGGTTTGAAAATGCTAAAGCCGCCTTTAGTTTGAAAACACTAAAGCTGCCTTTGGTTTCACAACTCTGTAGCTGCCTTTGGTTTCAAAATGCTGAAGCTGTCTTTGGTTTCAAAACGCTAAAGCTGCCTTTGGTTTCAAAACGCTCAAGCTGCCTGTTGGTTTCAAAATGCTAATGCTGCCTTTGGATTCAAAATGCTAAAGCCGCCTTTGGTTTCAAAATGCTAAAGCAGCCTTTGGTTTGAAAACGCTAGCTGCCTTTGTTTTGAAAACGCTAAATCCAACTTTGATTTGAAAACGCTAAAGCCGCTTTTGGTTTAAAAACGATAAAGTCGCCTAAGGTTTGAAACCGCTAAAGTTGCCTAAGGTTTGTAAAAGCGAAAGTTGCCTTTGGTTTGAAAATGCTAAATCCACCTTTGGTTTGAAAACACTAAAGTTGCCTAAGGTTTGAAAACACTAAAGTTACCTTTGGTTTCAAAATGCTAAAGATACCTTTGGTTTCAAATCGCTAAAGCCACCTTTAGTTTCATAACGCTAAAGTTCCCTAAGATTTGAAAACGCTAAAGCCGCCTTTGATTTGAAAACGCTAAAGCCGCCTTTAGTTTGAAAACGCTAAAGCTGCCTTTGGTTTGAAAATGCTAAAGCCACCTTTGGTTTCAAAACGATAAAGCGGCCTTTGGTTTCAAAATGCTATAGATGCCGAAGGTTTGAAAACGCTAACATTTCCGAAGGTTTGAAAACGCTAAAGCCGCCTTTAGTTTAAAAATGCTAAAGTTGCCAAAGGTTTGAAAACGCTAAAGCTGCCTTTGGTTTGAAAACGCTAAAGCCGCCTTTGGTTCAAAAAAACTAAAGCTGCCTTTGGTTTGAAAACGCCAAAGCTGCCTTTGGTTGGAAAACGGTAAAGCCGCCTTTGGTTTAAAAACGCTAAAGCCGCCTATGGTTTAAAAACGCTAAAGCCGCCTTTGGTTTGAAAATGCTAAAGCCGCCTTTGGTTTCAAAATGCTAAAGCCGTCTTTGGTTTGTAAACGCTAAACCCGCCTTTATGTTTCAAAATGCTAAAGCTGCCTATGGTTTCAAAACGCTAAAGGTGCCTTTGGTTTCAAAACGCTAAAGCTGCCTTTGGTTTCAAAATGCTAAAGTCGCCTAAGGTTAGAAACCGCTAAAGTTGCCTAAGGTTTGAAAACGCTAAAGTTGCCTTTGGTTTGAAAATGCTAAAGTTGCCTTTGGTTTGAAAACGCTAAAGTTGCCTTTGGTTTGAAAACACTAAAGCTTCCTTTGGTTTGAAAATGCTAAAGCAGCCTTTGGTTTGAAAACGCTAGTTGCCTTTGTTTTGAAAACGCTAAATCCGACTTTGGTTTGAAAACGCTAAAGCCGCCTTTGGTTTAAAAACGATAAAGTCGCCTAACGTTTGAAACCGCTAAAGTTGCCTAAGGTTTGTAAAAGCGAAAGTTGCCTTTGGTTTGAAAATGCTAAATCCACCTTTGGTTTGAAAACACTAAAGTTGCCAAAGGTTTGAAAACGCTAAAGCTGCCTTTGGTTTGAAAATGCTAAAGCTGCCTTTGGTCTCAAAATGCTGAAGCTGCCTTTGGTTTCTAAATGCAGAAGCTGCCTTTGGCAAAATGCTAATGTTGCCGAAGGTTTGAAAACGCTAAAGCCGCCTTTGGTTCAAAAAAACTAAAGCTGCCTTTGGTTTGAAAACGCCAAAGCTGCCTTTGGTTGGAAAACGCTAAAGCTGCCTTTGGTTTAAAAACGCTAAAGCCGCCTTTGATTTAAAAACGCTAAAGCTGCCTTACGTTTCAAAATGCTAAAGCTGCCTTTGGTGTCAAAATGCTAAAGATGCCGAAGGTTTGAAAACGCTAGTTTCCGAAGGTTTGAAAATGCTAAAGCCGCCTTTAGTTTCAAAATGCTGAAGTTCCCGAAGGTTTGAAAACGCTAAAGTTGTCGA
The DNA here is from genome assembly GCA_036785375.1 of Leucoraja ocellata. NCBI lineage: Eukaryota > Metazoa > Chordata > Chondrichthyes > Rajiformes > Rajidae > Leucoraja > Leucoraja ocellata. The sequence continues at coordinate 578,633 of JAWMAR010000615.1, read as the reverse complement.
AGGTTTGAAAATGCTAAAGCCGCCTTTTGTTTGAAAACGCTAAAGCCGCCTTTGGTTTGAAAACGCTAAAGCTGCCTTTGGTTTGAAAATGCTAAAGCCGCCTTTAGTTTGAAAACGCTAAAGCTGCCTTTGGTTTCACAACGCTAAAGCCGCATTTGGTTTCAAAACGCTAAAGATGCCTATGGTTTGAAAACGCTAACGCGGCCTTTGGTATCAAAACGCTAAAGTTGCCGAAGGATTCAAAACGCTAAAGTTGCCGAAGGATTGAAAACGCTAAAGTTGCCTAAGGTTTGAAAACACTAAATCCGCCTTTGGTTTGAAAATGCTATAGCCTCCTTTGGTTTGAAAATGCTAAAGCCGCCTTTAGTTTGAAAACGCTAAAGCTGCCTTTGGTTTCACAACTCTGTAGCTGCCTTTGGTTTCAAAATGCTGAAGCTGTCTTTGGTTTCAAAACGCTAAAGCTGCCTTTGGTTTCAAAACGCTCAAGCTGCCTGTTGGTTTCAAAATGCTAATGCTGCCTTTGGATTCAAAATGCTAAAGCCGCCTTTGGTTTCAAAATGCTAAAGCAGCCTTTGGTTTGAAAACGCTAGCTGCCTTTGTTTTGAAAAACGCTAAATCCAACTTTGGTTTGAAAACGCTAAAGCCGCCTTTGGTTTAAAAACGATAAAGTCGCCTAAGGTTTGAAACCGCTAAAGTTGCCTAAAGTTTGTAAAAGCGAAAGTTGCCTTTGGTTTGAAAATGCTAAATCCACCTTTGGTTTGAAAACACTAAAGTTGCCTAAGGTTTGAAAACACTAAAGTTACCTTTGGTTTCAAAACACTAAAGTTACCTTTGGTTTCAAAATGCTAAATTTGCCTTTGGTTTCAAATCGCTAAAGCCGCCTTTAGTTTCATAACGCTAAAGTTGCCTAAGATTTGAAAACGCTAAAGCCGCCTTTGATTTGAAAACGCTAAAGCCGCCTTTGATTTGAAAACGCTAAAGCCGCCTTTGGTTTGAAAACGCTAAAGCTGCCTTTGGTTTGGAAACGCTAAATCCGCGTTTGGTTTGAAAATGCTAAAGTTGCCTAATGTTTGAAAACGCTAAAGTTGCCTTTGGTTTCAAAACACTAAAGTTGCCGAAGGTTTGAAAACGCTAAAGTTGCCGAAGGTTTGAAAACGCTATAGCCGCCTTTGGTTTGAAAATGCTAAATTTGCCTTTGGTTTGAAACTGCTAAAGTTGCCTTAGGTTTAAAAATGCTAAAGTTGCCAAAAGTTTTCAAAACGCTAAAGTAGCCGAAGGTTTGAAAACGCTAAAGTCGCCGAATGTTTGAATATGCTATAGCCGCCTTTGGTTTGAAAACGCTAAAGTTGCCTTTGGTTTCACAACGCTAAAGCCGCATTTGGTTTCAAAACGCTAAAGATGCCTATGGTTTGAAAACGCTAACGCGGCCTTTGGTATCAAAACGCTAAAGTTGCCGAAGGATTCAAAACGCTAAAGTTGCCGAAGGATTGAAAACGCTAAAGTTGCCTAAGGTTTGAAAACACTAAATCCGCCTTTGGTTTGAAAATGCTAAAGCCTCCTTTGGTTTGAAAATGCTAAAGCCGCCTTTAGTTTGAAAACACTAAAGCTGCCTTTGGTTTCACAACTCTGTAGCTGCCTTTGGTTTCAAAATGCTGAAGCTGTCTTTGGTTTCAAAACGCTAAAGCTGCCTTTGGTTTCAAAACGCTCAAGCTGCCTGTTGGTTTCAAAATGCTAATGCTGCCTTTGGATTCAAAATGCTAAAGCCGCCTTTGGTTTCAAAATGCTAAAGCAGCCTTTGGTTTGAAAACGCTAGCTGCCTTTGTTTTGAAAACGCTAAATCCAACTTTGATTTGAAAACGCTAAAGCCGCTTTTGGTTTAAAAACGATAAAGTCGCCTAAGGTTTGAAACCGCTAAAGTTGCCTAAGGTTTGTAAAAGCGAAAGTTGCCTTTGGTTTGAAAATGCTAAATCCACCTTTGGTTTGAAAACACTAAAGTTGCCTAAGGTTTGAAAACACTAAAGTTACCTTTGGTTTCAAAATGCTAAAGATACCTTTGGTTTCAAATCGCTAAAGCCACCTTTAGTTTCATAACGCTAAAGTTCCCTAAGATTTGAAAACGCTAAAGCCGCCTTTGATTTGAAAACGCTAAAGCCGCCTTTGATTTGAAAACGCTAAAGCCGCCTTTAGTTTGAAAACGCTAAAGCTGCCTTTGGTTTGAAAATGCTAAAGCCACCTTTGGTTTCAAAACGATAAAGCGGCCTTTGGTTTCAAAATGCTATAGATGCCGAAGGTTTGAAAACGCTAACATTTCCGAAGGTTTGAAAACGCTAAAGCCGCCTTTAGTTTAAAAATGCTAAAGTTGCCAAAGGTTTGAAAACGCTAAAGCTGCCTTTGGTTTGAAAACGCTAAAGCCGCCTTTGGTTCAAAAAAACTAAAGCTGCCTTTGGTTTGAAAACGCCAAAGCTGCCTTTGGTTGGAAAACGGTAAAGCCGCCTTTGGTTTAAAAACGCTAAAGCCGCCTATGGTTTAAAAACGCTAAAGCCGCCTTTGGTTTGAAAATGCTAAAGCCGCCTTTGGTTTCAAAATGCTAAAGCCGTCTTTGGTTTGTAAACGCTAAACCCGCCTTTATGTTTCAAAATGCTAAAGCTGCCTATGGTTTCAAAACGCTAAAGGTGCCTTTGGTTTCAAAACGCTAAAGCTGCCTTTGGTTTCAAAATGCTAAAGTCGCCTAAGGTTAGAAACCGCTAAAGTTGCCTAAGGTTTGAAAACGCTAAAGTTGCCTTTGGTTTGAAAATGCTAAAGTTGCCTTTGGTTTGAAAACGCTAAAGTTGCCTTTGGTTTGAAAACACTAAAGCTTCCTTTGGTTTGAAAATGCTAAAGCAGCCTTTGGTTTGAAAACGCTAGTTGCCTTTGTTTTGAAAACGCTAAATCCGACTTTGGTTTGAAAACGCTAAAGCCGCCTTTGGTTTAAAAACGATAAAGTCGCCTAACGTTTGAAACCGCTAAAGTTGCCTAAGGTTTGTAAAAGCGAAAGTTGCCTTTGGTTTGAAAATGCTAAATCCACCTTTGGTTTGAAAACACTAAAGTTGCCAAAGGTTTGAAAACGCTAAAGCTGCCTTTGGTTTGAAAATGCTAAAGCTGCCTTTGGTCTCAAAATGCTGAAGCTGCCTTTGGTTTCTAAATGCAGAAGCTGCCTTTGGCAAAATGCTAATGTTGCCGAAGGTTTGAAAACGCTAAAGCCGCCTTTGGTTCAAAAAAACTAAAGCTGCCTTTGGTTTGAAAACGCCAAAGCTGCCTTTGGTTGGAAAACGCTAAAGCTGCCTTTGGTTTAAAAACGCTAAAGCCGCCTTTGATTTAAAAACGCTAAAGCTGCCTTACGTTTCAAAATGCTAAAGCTGCCTTTGGTGTCAAAATGCTAAAGATGCCGAAGGTTTGAAAACGCTAGTTTCCGAAGGTTTGAAAATGCTAAAGCCGCCTTTAGTTTCAAAATGCTGAAGTTCCCGAAGGTTTGAAAACGCTAAAGTTGTCGAAGGTTTGAAAATGCTAAAGCCGCCTTTTGTTTGAAAACGCTAAAGCCGCCTTTGGTTTGAAAACGCTAAAGCTGCCTTTGGTTTGAAAATGCTAAAGCCGCCTTTAGTTTGAAAACGCTAAAGCTGCCTTTGGTTTCACAACGCTAAAGCCGCATTTGGTTTCAAAACGCTAAAGATGCCTATGGTTTGAAAACGCTAACGCGGCCTTTGGTATCAAAACGCTAAAGTTGCCGAAGGATTCAAAACGCTAAAGTTGCCGAAGGATTGAAAACGCTAAAGTTGCCTAAGGTTTGAAAACACTAAATCCGCCTTTGGTTTGAAAATGCTAAAGCCTCCTTTGGTTTGAAAATGCTAAAGCCGCCTTTAGTTTGAAAACGCTAAAGCTGCCTTTGGTTTCACAACTCTGTAGCTGCCTTTGGTTTCAAAATGCTGAAGCTGTCTTTGGTTTCAAAACGCTAAAGCTGCCTTTGGTTTCAAAACGCTCAAGCTGCCTGTTGGTTTCAAAATGCTAATGCTGCCTTTGGATTCAAAATGCTAAAGCCGCCTTTGGATTCAAAATGCTAAAGCCGCCTTTGGTTTCAAAATGCTAAAGCAGCCTTTGGTTTGAAAACGCTAGCTGCCTTTGTTTTGAAAAATGCTAAATCCAACTTTGGTTTGAAAACGCTAAAGCCGCCTTTGGTTTAAAAACGATAAAGTCGCCTAAGGTTTGAAACCGCTAAAGTTGCCTAAAGTTTGTAAAAGCGAAAGTTGCCTTTGGTTTGAAAATGCTAAATCCACCTTTGGTTTGAAAACACTAAAGTTGCCTAAGGTTTGAAAACACTAAAGTTACCTTTGGTTTCAAAACACTAAAGTTACCTTTGGTTTCAAAATGCTAAATTTGCCTTTGGTTTCAAATCGCTAAAGCCGCCTTTAGTTTCATAACGCTAAAGTTGCCTAAGATTTGAAAACGCTAAAGCCGCCTTTGATTTGAAAACGCTAAAGCCGCCTTTGATTTGAAAACGCTAAAGCCGCCTTTGGTTTGAAAACGCTAAAGCTGCCTTTGGTTTGGAAACGCTAAATCCGCGTTTGGTTTGAAAATGCTAAAGTTGCCTAATGTTTGAAAACGCTAAAGTTGCCTTTGGTTTCAAAACACTAAAGTTGCCGAAGGTTTGAAAACGCTAAAGTTGCCGAAGGTTTGAAAACGCTATAGCCGCCTTTGGTTTGAAAATGCTAAATTTGCCTTTGGTTTGAAACTGCTAAAGTTGCCTTAGGTTTAAAAATGCTAAAGTTGCCAAAAGTTTTCAAAACGCTAAAGTAGCCGAAGGTTTGAAAATGCTAAAGTCGCCGAATGTTTGAATATGCTATAGCCGCCTTTGGTTTGAAAACGCTAAAGCTGCCTTTGGTTTCAAAATGCTTAAGCTGCCTTTAGTTTTAAAACAATAAAGTTGCCTCAGGTTTGAAACTGCGAAAGTTGCCTCTGGTTTGAAAACAATAAATTTGCCTTTTGTTTGAAAACGCTAAAGCCGCCTTTGGTTTCAAAACGATAAAGCTGCCTTTGGTTTCAAAATGCTAAAGATGCCGAAGGTTTGAAAACGCCAAAGCTGCCTTTGGTTTGAAAACGGTAAAGCCGCCTTTGGTTTGAAAACGCTAAAGCCGCCTTTGGTTTGAAAACGCTAAAGCCGCCTTTGGTTTGAAAACGCCAAAGCTGTCTTTGGTTGGAAAACGCTAAAGCCGCCTTTGGTTTAAAAACGCTAAAGCCGCCTTTGATTTAAAAACGCTAAAGCTGCCTTAGGTTTCAAAATGCTAAAGCTGCCTTTGGTGTCAAAATGCTAAAGATGCCGAAGGTTTGAAAACGCTAAAGTTTCCAAAGGTTTGAAAACGCTAAAGACGCCTTTAGTTTCAAAATGCTGAAATTGCCGAAGGTTTGAAAACGCTAAAGTTGTCGAAGGTTTGAAAATGCTAAAGCAGCCTTTGGTTTGAAAACGCTAAAGCCGCCTTTGGTTTGAAAATGCTAAAGCCGCCTTTGATTTGAAAATGCTAAAGCCGTCTTTGGTTTATAAACGCTAAACATGCCTTTGGTTTCAAAATGCTAAAGCTGCCTTTGGTTTCAAAACGCTAAAGCTGCCTTTGTTTTCAAAACACTAAAGCTGCCTTTGGTATCAAAACACTAAAGCTGCCTTTGGTTTCAAAACGCTAAAGCTGCCTTTGGTTTCAAAACGCTAAAGCTGCCTTTGGTTTCAAAACGCTAAAGCTGCCTTTGGTTTCAAAACGTTAAAGCTGCCTTTGGTTTCAAAATGCTAAAGCAGCCTATGGTTTGAAAATGCTAAAGTTGCCGAACGTTTGAAAACGCTAAAGTTGCCTATGGTTTGAAAATGCTAAAGCCGCCTTTGGTTTGAAAATGCTAAAGTTGCCTTTGGTTTCAAACGTTAAAGTTGCCGAAGGTTTGAAAACGTTAAAGTTGCCGAAGGTTTGAAAACGCTAAAGCAGCCTTTGGTTTGAAAACTCTAAAGCTGCCTTTGGTTTGAAAATGCTAAAGCCGCCTTTGGTTTCAAAACGCTAAAGCCGCCTTTGGTTTCCAAATGCTAAAGCCGCCTTTAGTTTCATAATGCTATAGTTGCCTAAGGTTTGAAAGCGGTAAAGTTGCCAACGGTTTCAAAATGATGAAGCTGCCTTTGGTTTGAAAACACTAAAGCTGCCGAAGGATGAAAATGCTTAAGCAGCCTTTGTTTTGAAAACTCTCTCAGAGAATCCCAGTCCTCCACAAATGCTCCTTGAAACTAGTTCCTAACAAATTCCCATCAATTGCCTGCAGAATCCACCATTCAATTGAAAGCATATTTCACTGAACTGTGGCAGCTGAACATCCAGAGGATGGGAAATGCAAGGAATTCTCTGCCCAAGTGGCTACGGGGACCAGTCCTTGAGACCAGTTCAACACCAAGGTGACAGGCCTTGATATTACGGAATTGAGAGCATGGCATTAAATGTACTGAGATAAATGGTCTGATCCAGAGATAGAGCAGCTGAGGGGCAGCATGGTGGTGCAGCGGTGGAGTTGCTGCCTCACAGCACCAGAGGCCCAGGTTCGATTTCGACTTTGGGTGCAACCTGTACGGAGATTGTACATTCTCCCCGTAACTTGCGTGGACTTTCTCCAGGTGCTCTGGCTTCCACCCACACTCCAAAGATGGACAGGTTTGTAAGCTAAATCTATATAATTAAAACTCTGATCTTGACCACTTCCTGTTTGCACTGCATATTGATTTTAGAAAAATCGCTACCAATTATGGCTGTGATTTTTGGTAATCTTACTCAGAGACCCCTTCCACTGCGCAGGGCCAGAGGATTTTTCCCATCGATGAAAAATAAAAGACTTATTAATGTTTTAAAAATGTTGAGATTCTCCCTCCTGTCCATCACGCCTCGAAGGCCACGCCCCTTCCTGAGGGAATATAAAATCCAGAAGTGCAGAGGTGCCTCAGTTCTCTGCAAGTTGGTGGTGGGAGACAGGTCACAGCTCCCAGTCGGAGCTGTGAATAACACTGAACACATGTCAATTAAACTGTGAGTGGTTTTAGTTACCTGTCCTTAATGTGGTTTGAAAATGTAGTTTGAAAATGCAAAAGTGTGTTTTGGTTTGCAAATGTTAAATTTGCGTTGCCTTTGGTTTGAAGACGTTAACGCTGCCTGTGGTTTGAAGATGCTAATGCCGCCTTTGCTTTCAAAACGCTCAAGCCGCCTTTGGTTTCAAAACGCTCAAGCTGCCTTTGGTTCCAAAATGCTAAAGCCGCCTTTGGTTTCAAAACGTTAAAGGTGCCTATGGTTTGAAAACGCTAAAGCTGCCATTGGTATCAAAACGTTAAAGTGGCCTAAGGTTTGAAAACACTAAATTGCCTTTGGTTTGAAAATGCTAAAGCCGCCTTTGATTTGAAAACGCTAAAGCCGCCTTTGGTTTGAAAACGCTAAAGCTGCCTTTGGTTTGAAAACGCTAAATCCGCGTTTGGTTTGAAAATGCTAAAGTTGCCTAATGTTTGAAAACGCTAAAGTTGCCTTTGGTTTCAAAACACTAAAGTTGCCGAAGGTTTGAAAACGCTAAAGTTGCCGAAGGTTTGAAAACGCTATACCCGCCTTTGGTTTGAAAACGCTAAAGCTGCCTTTGGTTTCAAAATGCTTAAGCTGCCTTTAGTTTTAAAACAATAAAGTTGCCTCATGTTTGAAAACACGAAATTTGCCTTTGGTTTGAGAACGCTAAAGCCACCTTTGGTTTGAAAACGCTTAAGCTGCCTTTGGTTTGAAAATACTAAAGCCGCCTTTGGTTTTAAAACTCTAAAGCTGCCTTTGGAATCAAAACGATAATGCTGCCTTTGGTTTCAAAACGCTAAAGCTGCCTTTGGTTTCAAAACGCTAAAGCTGCCTTTGGTTTCAAAACGCTAAAAATGCCGAAGGTTTGAAAACGCTAACATTTCCGAAGGTTTGAAAACGCTAAAGCCGCTTTAGTTTCAAAATGCTAAAGTTGCCAAAGGTTTGAAAACGCTAAAGCTGCCTTTGGTTTGAAAATGCTAAAGCTGCCTTTGGTCTCAAAACGCTGAAGCTGCCTTTGGTTTCTAAACGCAGAAGCTGCCTTTGGCAAAATGCTAATGTTGCCGAAGGTTTGAAAATGCTAAAGCCGCCTTTGATTAAAAAAAACTAAAGCTGCCTTTGGTTTGAAAACGCCAAAGCTGCCTTTGGTTCGAAAACGCTAAAGCCGCATTTGGTTTGAAAACGCTAAAGCCGCCTTTGATTTAAAAATGCTAAAGCTGCCTTAGGTTTCAAAATGCTAAAGCTGCCTTTGGTGTAAAAATGCTAAAGATGCCGAAGGTTTGAAAACGTTAAAGTTTCCAAAGGTTTGAAAATGCTAAAGCCGCCTTTAGTTTCAAAATGCTGAAGTTGCCGAAGGTTTGAAAACGCTAAAGTTGTCGAATGTTTGAAAATGCTAAAGCCGCCTTTGGTTTGAAAATGCTAAAGCCTCCTTTGTTTTGAAAATGCTAAAGCCGCCTTTAGTTTGAAAACGCTAAAGCTGCCTTTGCTTTCACAACTCCGTAGCTGCCTTTGGTTTCAAAATGCTGAAGCTGTCTTTGGTTTCAAAACGCTAAAGCTGCCTTTGGTTTCAAAACGCTCAAGCTGCCTGTTGGTTTCAAAATGCTAAAGTCGTCTACGGTTAGAAACCGCTAAAGTTGCCTAAGGTTTGAAAATGCTAAATTTGCCTTTGGTTTGAAAACGCTAAAGCAGCCTTTGGTTTGAAAACGCTAGCTGCCTTTGTTTTGAAAACGCTAAATCCGACTTTGGTTTGAAAACGCTAAAGCCGCCTTTGGTTTAAAAACGATAAAGTCGCCTAAGGTTCGAAACCGCTAAATTTGCCTAAGGTTTGTAAAAGCGAAAGTTGCCTTTGGTTTGAAAATGCTAAATCCACCTTTGGTTTGAAAACACTAAAGTTGCCTAAGGTTTGAAAACACTAAAGTTACCTTTGGTTTCAAAATGCTAAAGTTGCCTTTGGTTTCAAATCGCTAAAGTTGCCTTTAGTTTCATAACGCTAAAGTTGCCGAAGGTTTGAAAACGCTAAAGTTGCCGAAGGTTTGAATACGCTATAGCCGCCTTTGGTTTGAAAACGCCAAAGCTGCCTTTGGTTTGAAAATGCTAAAGCTGCCTTTGGTCTCAAAACGCTGAAGCTGCCTTTGGTTTCTAAACGCAGAAGCTGCCTTTGGCAACATGCTAATGTTGCCGAAGGTTTGAAAACGCTAAAGCCGCCTTTGGTTCAAAAAAACTAAAGCTGCCTTTGGTTTGAAAACGCCAAAGCTGCCTTTGGTTGGAAAACGCTAAAGCCGCCTTTCGTTTAAAAACGCTAAAGCCGCCTTTGATTTAAAAACGCTAAAGCTGCCTTAGGTTTCAAAATGCTAAAGCTGCCTTTGGTGTCAAAATGCTAAAGATGCCGAAGGTTTGAAAACGCTAAAGTTTCCGAAGGTTTGAAAATGCTAAAGCCGCCTTAAGTTTCAAAATGCTGAAGTTGCCTTTGGTTTCACAACTCTGTAGCTGCCTTTGGTTTCAAAATGCTGAAGCTGTCTTTGGTTTCAAAACGCTAAAGCTGCCTTTGGTTTCAAAACGCTCAAGCTGCCTGTTGGTTTCAAAATGCTAAAGTCGTCTAAGGTTAGAAACCGCTAAAGTTGCCTAAGGTTTGAAAATGCTAAAGTTGCCTTTGGTTTCAAAATGCTAAATTTGCCTTTGGTTTGAAAACGCTAAAGTTGCCGAAGGTTTGAAAACACTAAAGCTGCCTTTGGTTTGAAAACGCTAAAGCAGCCTTTGGTTTGAAAACGCTAGCTGCCTTTGTTTTGAAAACGCTAAATCCGACTTTGGTTTGAAAACGCTAAAGCCGCCTTTGGTTTAAAAACGATAAAGTCGCCTAAGGTTTGAAACCGCTAAATTTGCCTAAGGTTTGTAAAAGCGAAAGTTGCCTTTGGTTTGAAAATGCTAAATCCACCTTTGGTTTAAAAACACTAAAGTTGCCTAAGGTTTGAAAACACTAAAGTTACCTTTGGTTTCAAAATGCTAAAGTTGCCTTTGGTTTCAAATCGCTAAAGCCGCCTTTAGTTTCATAACGCTAAAGTTGCCTAATGTTTGAAAACGCTAAAGTTGCCTTTGGTTTCAAAACACTAAAGTTGCTGAAGGTTTGAAAACGCTAAAGTTGCCGAAGGTTTGAATACGCTATACCCGCCTTTGGTTTGAAAACACCAAAGCTGCCTTTGGTTTGAAAATGCTAAAGCTGCATTTGGTCTCAAAACGCTGAAGCTGCCTTTGGTTTCTAAATGCAGAAGCTGCCTTTGGCAAAATGCTAATGTTGCCGAAGGTTTGAAAACGCTAAAGCCGCCTTTGGTTCAAAAAAACTAAAACTGCCTTTGGTTTGAAAACGCCAAAGCTGCTTTTGGTTGGAAAACGATAAAGCCGCCTTTCATTTAAAAACGCTAAAGCCGCCTTTGATTTAAAAACGCTAAAGCTGCCTTAGGTTTCAAAATGCTAAAGCTGCCTTTGGTGTCAAAATGCTAAAGATGCCGAAGGTTTGAAAACGCTAAAGTTTCCGAAGGTTTGAAAATGCTAAAGCCGCCTTTAGTTTCAAAATGCTGAAGTTGCCTTTGGTTTCACAACTCTGTAGCTGCCTTTGGTTTCAAAATGCTGAAGCTGTCTTTGGTTTCAAAACGCTAAAGCTGCCTTTGGTTTCAAAACGCTCAAGCTGCCTGTTGGTTTCAAAATGCTAAAGTCGTCTAAGGTTAGAAACCGCTAAAGTTGCCTAAGGTTTGAAGATGCTAAAGTTGCCTTTGGTTTGAAAATGCTAAATTTGCCTTTGGTTTGAAAACGCTAAAGTTGCCGAAGGTTTGAAAACACTAAAGCTGCCTTTGGTTTAAAAACGCTAAAGCAGCCTTTGGTTTGAAAACGCTAGCTGCCTTTGTTTTGAAAACGCTAAATCCGACTTTGGTTTGAAAACGCTAAATCCGCCTTTGGTTTAAAAACGATAAAGTCGCCTAAGGTTTGAAACCGCTAAATTTGCCTAAGGTTTGTAAAAGCGAAAGTTGCCTTTGGTTTGAAAATGCTAAATCCACCTTTGGTTTGAAAACACTAAAGTTGCCTAAGGTTTGAAAACAATAAAGTTACCTTTGGTTTCAAAATGCTAAAGTTGCCTTTGGTTTCAAATCGCTAAACCCGCCTTTAGTTTCATAACGCTAAAGTTGCCTTTGGTTTCAAAACACTAAAGTTGCCGAAGGTTTGAAAACGCTAAAGTTGCCGAAGATTTGAATACGCTATAGCCGCCTTTGGTTTGAAAACGCCAAAGCAGCCTTTGGTTTGAAAATGCTAAAGCTGCCTTTGGTCTCAAAACGCTGAAGCTGCCTTTGGTTTCTAAACGCAGAAGCTGCCTTTGGCAAAATGCTAATGTTGCCGAAGGATTGAAAACGCTAAAGCCGCCTTTGGTTCAAAAAAACTAAAGCTGCCTTTGGTTTGAAAACGCCAAAGCTGCTTTTGGTTGGAAAACGCTAAAGCTGCCTTTGGTTTAAAAACGCTAAAGCCGCCTTTGATTTAAAAACGCTAAAGCTGCCTTACGTTTCAAAATGCTAAAGCTGCCTTTGGTGTCAAAATGCTAAAGATGCCGAAGGTTTGAAAACGCTAGTTTCCGAAGGTTTGAAAACGGTAAAGCCGCCTTTAGTTTCAAAATGCTGAAGTTCCCGAAGGTTTGAAAACGCTAAAGTTGTCGAAGGTTTGAAAATGCTAAAGCCGCCTTTGGTTTGAAAATGCTAAAGCCTCCTTTGGTTTGAAAATGCTAAAGCCGCCTTTAGTTTGAAAACGCTAAAGCCGCCTTTAGTTTGAAAACGCTAAAGCCGCATTTGGTTTCAAAATGCTAAAGCCGCATTTGGTTTGAAAACGCTAAAGCTGCCTATGGTTTGAAAACGCTAACGCTGCCTTTGGTATCAAAACGCTAAAGTTGCCGAAGGATTCAAAACGCTAAAGTTGCCGAAGGATTGAAAACACTAAAGTTGCCTAAGGTTTGAAAACACTAAATCCGCCTTTGGTTTGAAAATGCTAAAGCCTCCTTTAGTTTGAAAATGCTAAAGCCGCCTTTAGTTTGAAAACGCTAAAGCTGCCTTTGGTTTCACAACTCTGTAGCTGCCTTTGCTTTCAAAATGCTGAAGCTGTCTTTGGTTTCAAAACGCTAAAGCTGCCTTTGGTTTCAAAACGCTCAAGCTGCCTATTGGTTTCAAAATGCTAATGCTGCCTTTGGATTCAAAATGCTAAAGCCGCCTTTGGTTTCAAAATGCTAAAGTCACCTAAGGTTAGAAACCGCTAAAGTTGCCTAAGGTTTGAAAACGCTAAAGTTGCCTTTGGTTTGAAAATGCTAAAGTTGCCTTTGGTTTGAAAACGCTAAAGTTGCCTTTGGTTTGAAAACGCTAAAGTTGCCGAAGGTTTGAAAACACTAAAGCTGCCTTTGGTTTGAAAATGCTAAAGCAGCCTTTGGTTTGAAAACGCTAGCTGCCTTTGTTTTGAAAACGCTAAATCCGCCTTTGGTTTAAAAACGATAAAGTCGCCTAAGGTTTGAAACCGCTAAAGTTGCCTAAGGTTTGTAAAAGCGAAAGTTGCCTTTGGTTTGAAAATGCTAAATCCACCTTTGGTTTGAAAACACTAAAGTTGCCTAAGGTTTGAAAACACTAAAGTTACCTTTGGTTTCAAAATGCTAAAGTTGCCTTTGGTTTCAAATCGCTAAAGCCGCCTTTAGTTTCATAACGCTAAAGTTGCCTAAGATTTGAAAACGCTAAAGCCGCCTTTGATTTGAAAACGCTAAAGCCGCCTTTGGTTTGAAAACGCTAAAGCTGCCTTTGGTTTGAAAACGCTAAATCCGCGTTTGGTTTGAAAATGCTAAAGTTGCCTAATGTTTGAAAACGCTAAAGTTGCCTTTGGTTTCAAAACACTAAAGTTGCCGAAGGTTTGAAAACGCTAAAGTTGCCGAAGGTTTGAAAACGCTATAGCCGCCTTTGGTTTGAAAATGCTAAATTTGCCTTTGGTTTGAAACTGCTAAAGTTGCCTTAGGTTTAAAAATGCTAAAGTTGCCAAAAGTTTTCAAAACGCTAAAGTAGCCGAAGGTTTGAAAACGCTAAAGTCGCCGAATGTTTGAATATGCTAGAGCCGCCTTTGGTTTGGAAACGCTAAAGCTGCCTTTGGTTTCAAAATGCTTAAGCTGCCTTTAGTTTTAAAACAATAAAGTTGCCTCAGGTTTGAAACTGCGAAAGTTGCCTCTGGTTTGAAAACACTAAATTTGCCTTTTCTTTGAAAACGCTAAAGCCGCCTTTGGTTTCAAAACGATAAAGCTGCCTTTGGTTTCAAAATGCTAAAGATGCCGAAGGTTTGAAAACGCCAAAGCTGCCTTTGGTTTGAAAACAGTAAAGCCGCCTTTGGTTTGAAAACGCTAAAGCCGCCTTTGGTTTGAAAACGCTAAAGCCGCCTTTGGTTTGAAAACGCTAAAGCCGCCTTTGGTTTGAAAACGCCAAAGCTGTCTTTGGTTGGAAAACGCTAAAGCCGCCTTTGGTTTAAAAACGCTAAAGCCGCCTTTGATTTAAAAACGCTAAAGCTGCCTTAGGTTTCAAAATGCTAAAGCTGCCTTTGGTGTCAAAATGCTAAAGATGCCGAAGGTTTGAAAACGCTAAAGTTTCCAAAGGTTTGAAAACGCTAAAGACGCCTTTAGTTTCAAAATGCTCAAATTGCCGAAGGTTTGAAAACGCTAAAGTTGTCGAAGGTTTGAAAATGCTAAAGCCGCCTTTGGTTTGAAAACGCTAAAGCAGCCTTTGGTTTGAAAACGCTAAAGCCGCCTTTGGTCTGAAAATGCTAAAGCCGCCTTTGGTTTGAAAATGCTAAAGCCGTCTTTGGTTTATAAACGCTAAACCCGCCTTTGGTTTCAAAATGCTAAAGCTGCCTTTGGTTTCAAAACGCTAAAGCTGCCTTTGGTTTCAAAACGCTAAAGCTGCCTTTGGTATCAAAACACTAAAGCTGCCTTTGGTTTCAAAACGCTAAAGCTGCCTTTGGTTTCAAAACGCTAAAGCTGCCTTTGGTTTCAAAACGCTAAAGCTGCCTTTGGTTTCAAAACGTTAAAGCTGCCTTTGGTTTCAAAATGCTAAAGCAGCCTATGGTTTGAAAATGCTAAAGTTGCCGAATGTGTGAAAACGCTAAAGTTGCCTATGGTTTGAAAATGCTAAAGCCGCCTTTGGTTTGAAAATGCTAAAGTTGCCTTTGGTTTCAAACGTTAAAGTTGCCGACGGTTTGAAAACGTTAAAGTTGCCGAAGGTTTGAAAACGCTAAAGCAGCCTTTGGTTTGAAAACTCTAAAGCTGCCTTTGGTTTGAAAATGCTAAAGCCGCCTTTGGTTTCAAAACGCTAAAGCTGCCTTTGGTTTCAAAACGCTAAAGCTGCCTTTGGTTTCAAAACGCTAAAGCTGCCTTTGGTTTCAAAACGCTAAAGCTGCCTTTGGTTTCAAAACGTTAAAGCTGCCTTTGGTTTCAAAATGCTAAAGCAGCCTATGGTTTGAAAATGCTAAAGTTGCCGAACGTTTGAAAACGCTAAAGTTGCCTATGGTTTGAAAATGCTAAAGCCGCCTTTGGTTTGAAAATGCTAAAGTTGCCTTTGGTTTCAAACGTTAAAGTTGCCGAAGGTTTGAAAACGTTAAAGTTGCCGAAGGTTTGAAAACGCTAAAGCAGCCTTTGGTTTGAAAACTCTAAAGCTGCCTTTGGTTTGAAAATGCTAAAGCCGCCTTTGGTTTCAAAACGCTAAAGCCGCCTTTGGTTTTCAAATGCTAAAGCCGCCTTTAGTTTCATAATGCTATAGTTGCCTAAGGTTTGAAAGCGGTAAAGTTGCCAACGGTTTCAAAATGATGAAGCTGCCTTTGGTTTGAAAACACTAAAGCTGCCGAAGGTTGAAAATGCTTAAGCAGCCTTTGGTTTGAAAACTCTCTCAGAGAATCCCAGTCCTTCACAAATTCTCCTTGAAATTTGTTCCTCACAAATTTCCATCAATTGCCTGCAGCATCCACCATTCAATTGAAAGCATATTTCACTGAACTGTAGCAGCTGAACATCCAGAGGATGGGAAATGCAAGGAATTCTCTGCCCAAGTGGCTATGGGGACCAGTCCTTGAGACCAGTTCAACACCAAGGTGACAGGCCTTGATATTACGGAATTGAGAGCATGGCATTAAATGTACTGAGATAAATGGTCTGATCCAGAGATAGAGCAGCTGAGGGGCAGCATGGTGGTGCAGCGGTGGAGTTGCTGCCTCACAGCACCAGAGGCCCAGGTTCGATTTCGACTTTGGGTGCAACCTGTACGGAGATTGTACATTCTCCCCGTAACTTGCGTGGACTTTCTCCAGGTGCTCTGGCTTCCACCCACACTCCAAAGATGGACAGGTTTGTAAGCTAAATCTATATAATTAAAACTCTGATCTTGACCACTTCCTGTTTGCACTGCATATTGATTTTAGAAAAATCGCTACCAATTATGGCTGTGATTTTTGGTAATCTTACTCAGAGACCCCTTCCACTGCGCAGGGCCAGAGGATTTTTCCCATCGATGAAAAATAAAAGACTTATTAATGTTTTAAAAATGTTGAGATTCTCCCTCCTGTCCATCACGCCTCGAAAGCCACGCCCCTTCCTGAGGGAATATAAAATCCAGTAGTGCAGAGGTGCCTCAGTTCTCTGCAAGTTGGTGGTGGGAGACAGGTCACAGCTCCCAGTCGGAGCTGTGAATAACACTGAACACATGTCAATTAAACTGTGAGTGGTTTTAGTTACCTGTCCTTAATGTGGTTTGAAAATGTAGTTTGAAAATGCAAAAGTGTGTTTTGGTTTGCAAATGTTAAATTTGCGTTGCCTTTGGTTTGAAGACGCTAACGCTGCCTGTGGTTTGAAGATGCTAATGCCGCCTTTGCTTTCAAAACGCTCAAGCCGCCTTTGGTTTCAAAACGCTCAAGCTGCCTTTGGTTCCAAAACGCTAAAGCCGCCTTTGGTTTCAAAACGTTAAAGGTGCCTATGGTTTGAAAACGCTAAAGCTGCCATTGGTATCAAAACGTTAAAGTGGCCTAAGGTTTGAAAACACTAAATTGCCTTTGGTTTGAAAATGCTAAAGCCGCCTTTGATTTGAAAACGCTAAAGCCGCTTTTGGTTTGAAAACGCTAAAGCTGCCTTTGGTTTGAAAACGCTAAATCCGCGTTTGGTTTGAAAATGCTAAAGTTGCCTAATGTTTGAAAACGCTAAAGTTGCCTTTGGTTTCAAAACACTAAAGTTGCAGAAGGTTTGAAAACGCTAAAGTTGCCGAAGGTTTGAAAACGCTATACCCGCCTTTGGTTTGAAAACGCTAAAGCTGCCTTTGGTTTCAAAATGCTTAAGCTGCCTTTAGTTTTAAAACAATAAAGTTGCCTCAGGTTTGAAAACACGAAATTTGCCTTTGGTTTGAGAACGCTAAAGCCGCCTTTGGTTTGAAAACGCTTAAGCTGCCTTTGGTTTGAAAATGCTAAAGCCGCCTTTGGTTTTAAAACTCTAAAGCTGCCTTTGGAATCAAAACGATAATGCTGCCTTTGGTTTCAATACGCTAAAGCTGCCTTTGGTTTCAAAACGCTAAAGCTGCCTTTGGTTTCAAAACGCTAAAAATGCCGAAGGTTTGAAAACGCTAAAGGTGCCTTTAGTTTCAAAATGCTAAAGTTGCCAAAGGTTTGAAAACGCTAAAGCTGCCTTTGGTTTAAAAATGCTAAAGCTGCCTTTGGTCTCAAAACGCTGAAGCTGCCTTTGGTTTCTAAACGCAGAAGCTGCCTTTGGCAAAATGCTAATGTTGCCGAAGGTTTGAAAATGCTAAAGCCGCCTTTGGTTCAAAAAAACTAAAGCTGCCTTTGGTTTGAAAACGCCAAAGCTGCCTTTGGTTCGAAAACGCTAAAGCCGCCTTTGATTTAAAAATGCTAAAGCTGCCTTAGGTTTCAAAATGCTAAAGCTGCCTTTGGTGTCAAAATGCTAAAGATGCCGAAGGTTTGAAAACGTTAAAGTTTCCGAAGGTTTGAAAATGCTAAAGCCGCCTTTAGTTTCAAAATGCTGAAGTTGCCGAAGGTTTGAAAACGCTAAAGTTGTCGAATGTTTGAAAATGCTAAAGCCGCCTTTGGTTTGAAACGCTAAAGCCGCCTTTGGTTTGAAAACGCTAAAGCCGCATTTGGTTTGAAAACGCTAAAGCTGCCAATGGTTTGAAAACGCTAATGCTGCTTTTGGCATCAAAACGCTAAAGTTGCCGAAGGATTCAAAATGCTAAAGTTGCCGAAGGATTGAAAACGCTAAAGTTGCCTAAGGTTTGAAAACACTAAATCCGCCTTTGGTTTGAAAATGCTAAAGCCTCCTTTGGTTTGAAAATGCTAAAGCCGCCTTTAGTTTGAAAATGCTAAAGCTGCCTTTGGTTTCACAACTCTGTAGCTGCCTTTGGTTTCAAAATGCTGAAGCTGTCTTTGGTTTCAAAACGCTAAAGCTGCCTTTGGTTTCAAAACGCTCAAGCTGCCTGTTGGTTTCAAAATGCTAAAGTCGTCTAAGGTTAGAAGCCGCTAAAGTTGCCTAAGGTTTGAAAATGCTAAATTTGCCTTTGGTTTGAAAACGCTAAAGCAGCCTTTGGTTTGAAAACGCTAGCTGCCTTTGTTTTGAAAACGCTAAATCCGACTTTGGTTTGAAAACGCTAAAGCCGCCTTTGGTTTAAAAACGATAAAGTCGCCTAAGGTTTGAAAACGCTAAATTTGCCTAAGGTTTGTAAAAGCGAAAGTTGCCTTTGGTTTGAAAATGCTAAATCCACCTTTGGTTTGAAAACACTAAAGTTGCCTAAGGTTTGAAAACACTAAAGTTACCTTTGGTTTCAAAATGCTAAAGTTGCCTTTGGTTTCAAATCGCTAAAGCCGCCTTTAGTTTCATAACGCTAAAGTTGCCTAATGTTTGAAAACGCTAAAGTTGCCTTTGGTTTCAAAACACTAAAGTTGCCGAAGGTTTGAAAACGCTAAAGTTGCCGAAGGTTTGAATACGCTATAGCCGCCTTTGGTTTGAAAACGCCAAAGCTGCCTTTGGTTTGAAAATGCTAAAGCTGCCTTTGGTCTCAAAACGCTGAAGCTGCCTTTGGTTTCTAAATGCAGAAGCTGCCTTTGGCAAAATGCTAATGTTGCCGAAGGTTTGAAAACGCTAAAGCCGCCTTTGGTTCAAAAAAACTAAAGCTGCCTTTGGTTTGAAAACGCCAAAGCTGCCTTTGGTTGGAAAACGCTAAAGCCGCCTTTCGTTTAAAAATGCTAAAGCCGCCTTTGATTTAAAAACGCTAAAGCTGCCTTAGGTTTCAAAATGCTAAAGCTGCCTTTGGTGTCAAAATGCTAAAGATGCCGAAGGTTTGAAAACGCTAAAGTTTCCGAAGGTTTGAAAATGCTAAAGCCGCCTTTAGATTCAAAATGCTGAAGTTGCCTTTGGTTTCACAACTCTGTAGCTGCCTTTGGTTTCAAAATGCTGAAGCTGTCTTTGGTTTCAAAACGCTAAAGCTGCCTTTGGTTTCAAAACGCTCAAGCTGCCTGTTGGTTTCAAAATGCTAAAGTCGTCTAAGGTTAGAAACCGCTAAAGTTGCCTAAGGTTTGAAAATGCTAAAGTTGCCTTTGGTTTCAAAATGCTAAATTTGCCTTTGGTTTGAAAACGCTAAAGTTGCCGAAGGTTTGAAAACACTAAAGCTGCCTTTGGTTTGAAAACGCTAAAGCAGCCTTTGGTTTGAAAACGCTAGCTGCCTTTGTTTTGAAAACGTTAAATCCGACTTTGGTTTGAAAACGCTAAAGCCGCCTTTGGTTTAAAAACGATAAAGTCGCCTAAGGTTTGAAACCGCTAAATTTGCCTAAGGTTTGTAAAAGCGAAAGTTGCCTTTGGTTTGAAAATGCTAAATCCACCTTTGGTTTGAAAACACTAAAGTTGCCTAAGGTTTGAAAACACTAAAGTTACCTTTGGTTTCAAAATGCTAAAGTTGCCTTTGGTTTCAAATCGCTAAAGCCGCCTTTAGTTTCATAACGCTAAAGTTGCCTAATGTTTGAAAACGCTAAAGTTGCCTTTGGTTTCAAAACACTAAAGTTGCTGAAGGTTTGAAAACGCTAAAGTTGCCGAAGGTTTGAATACGCTATAGCCGCCTTTGGTTTGAAAACGCCAAAGCTGCCTTTGGTTTGAAAATGCTAAAGCTGCATTTGGTCTCAAAACGCTGAAGCTGCCTTTGGTTTCTAAATGCAGAAGCTGCCTTTGGCAAAATGCTAATGTTGCCAAAGGTTTGAAAACGCTAAAGCCGCCTTTGGTTCAAAAAAACTAAAGCTGCCTTTGGTTTGAAAACGCCAAAGCTGCTTTTGGTTGGAAAACGCTAAAGCCGCCTTTCGTTTAAAAACGCTAAAGCCGCCTTTGATTTAAAAACGCTAAAGCTGCCTTAGGTTTCAAAATGCTAAAGCTGCCTTTGGTGTCAAAATGCTAAAGATGCCGAAGGTTTGAAAACGCTAAAGTTTCCGAAGGTTTGAAAATGCTAAAGCCGCCTTTAGTTTCAAAATGCTGAAGTTGCCTTTGGTTTCACAACTCTGTAGCTGCCTTTGGTTTCAAAATGCTGAAGCTGTCTTTGGTTTCAAAACGCTAAAGCTGCCTTTGGTTTCAAAACGCTCAAGCTGCCTGTTGGTTTCAAAATGCTAAAGTCGTCTAAGGTTAGAAACCGCTAAAGTTGCCTAAGGTTTGTAAATGCTAAAGTTGCCTTTGGTTTCAAAATGCTAAATTTGCCTTTGGTTTGAAAACGCTAAAGTTGCCGAAGGTTTGAAAACACTAAAGCTGCCTTTGGTTTGAAAACGCTAAAGCAGCCTTTGGTTTGAAAACGCTAGCTGCCTTTGTTTTGAAAACGCTAAATCCGACTTTGGTTTGAAAACACTAAAGCCGCCTTTGGTTTAAAAACGATAAAGTCGCCTAAGGTTTGAAACCGCTAAATTTGCCTAAGGTTTGTAAAAGCGAAAGTTGCCTTTGGTTTGAAAATGCTAAATCCACCTTTGGTTTGAAAACACTAAAGTTGCCTAAGGTTTGAAAACACTAAAGTTACCTTTGGTTTCAAAATGCTAAAGTTGCCTTTGGTTTCAAATCGCTAAAGCCGCCTTTAGTTTCATAACGCTAAAGTTGCCTAATGTTTGAAAACGCTAAAGTTGCCTTTGGTTTCAAAACACTAAAGTTGCTGAAGGTTTGAAAACGCTAAAGTTGCCGAAGGTTTGAATACGCTATAGCCGCCTTTGGTTTGAAAACGCCAAAGCTGCCTTTGGTTTGAAAATGCTAAAGCTGCATTTGGTCTCAAAACGCTGAAGCTGCCTTTGGTTTCTAAATGCAGAAGCTGCCTTTGGCAAAATGCTAATGTTGCCGAAGGTTTGAAAACGCTAAAGCCGCCTTTGGTTCAAAAAAACTAAAGCTGCCTTTGGTTTGAAAACGCCAAAGCTGCCTTTGGTTTGAAAACGCCAAAGCTGCCTTTGGTTGGAAAACGCTAAAGCCGCCTTTCGTTTAAAAACGCTAAAGCCGCCTTTGATTTAAAAACGCTAAAGCTGCCTTAGATTTCAAAATGCTAAAGCTGCCTTCGGTGTCAACATGCTAAAGATGCCGAAGGTTTGAAAACGCTAAAGTTTCCAAAGGTTTGAAAATGCTAAAGCCGCCTTTAGTTTCAAACTGCTGAAGTTGCCTTTGGTTTCCCAACTCTGTAGCTGCCTTTGGTTTCAAAATGCTAAATTTGCCTTTGGTTTCAAAACGCTAAAGCTGCCTTTGGTTTCAAAACGCTCAAGCTGCCTGTTGGTTTCAAAATGCTAAAGTCGTCTAAGGTTAGAAACCGCTAAAGTTGCCTAAGGTTTGAAAATGCTAAAGTTGCCTTTGGTTTGAAAATGCTAAATCCACCTTTGGTTTGAAAACACTAAAGTTGCCGAAGGTTTGAAAACACTAAAGCTGCCTTTGGTTTGAAAACGCTAAAGCAGCCTTTGGTTTGAAAACGCTAGCTGCCTTTGTTTTGAAAACGTTAAATCCGACTTTGGTTTGAAAACGCTAAAGCCGCCTTTGGTTTAAAAACGATAAAGTCGCCTAAGGTTTGAAACCGCTAAATTTGCCTAAGGTTTGTAAAAGCGAAAGTTGCCTTTGGTTTGAAAATGCTAAATCCACCCTTGGTTTGAAAACACTAAAGTTGCCTAAGGTTTGAAAACACTAAAGTTACCTTTGGTTTCAAAATGCTAAAGTTGCCTTTGGTTTCAAATCGCTAAAGCCGACTTTAGTTTTAAAACAATAAAGTTGCCTCAGGTTTGAAAACACGAAATTTGCCTTTGGTTTGAGAACGCTAAAGCCGCCTTTGGTTTGAAAACGCTTAAGCTGCCTTTGGTTTGAAAATGCTAAAGCCGCCTTTGGTTTTAAAACTCTAAAGCTGCCTTTGGAATCAAAACGATAATGCTGCCTTTGGTTTCAATACGCTAAAGCTGCCTTTGGTTTCAAAACGCTAAAGCTGCCTTTGGTTTCAAAACGCTAAAAATGCCGAAGGTTTGTAAACGCTAAAGCCGCCTTTAGTTTCAAAATGCTAAAGTTGCCAAAGGTTTGAAAACGCTAAAGCTGCCTTTGGTTTGAAAATGCTAAAGCTGCCTTTGGTCTCAAAATGCTGAAGCTGCCTTTGGTTTCTAAACGCAGAAGCTGCCTTTGGCAAAATGCTAATGTTGCCGAAGGTTTGAAAATGCTAAAGCCGCCTTTGGTTCAAAAAAACTAAAGCTGCCTTTGGTTTGAAAACGCCAAAGCTGCCTTTGGTTCGAAAACGTTAAAGCCGCCTTTGGTTTGAAAACGCTAAAGCCGCCTTTGATTTAAAAATGCTAAAGCTGCCTTAGGTTTCAAAATGCTAAAGCTGCCTTTGGTGTCAAAATGCTAAAGATGCCGAAGGTTTGAAAACGTTAAAGTTTCCGAAGGTTTGAAAATGCTAAAGCCGCCTTTAGTTTCAAAATGCTGAAGTTGCCGAAGGTTTGAAAACGCTAAAGTTGTCGAATGTTTGAAAATGCTAAAGCCACCTTTGGTTTGAAACGCTAAAGCCGCCTTTGGTTTGAAAACGCTAAAGCCGCATTTGGTTTGAAAACGCTAAAGCTGCCAATGGTTTGAAAACGCTAACGCTGCTTTTGGCATCAAAACGCTAAAGTTGCCGAAGGATTCAAAATGCTAAAGTTGCCGAAGGATTGAAAACGCTAAAGTTGCCTAAGGTTTGAAAACACTAAATCCGCCTTTGGTTTGAAAATGCTAAAGCCTCCTTTGGTTTGAAAATGCTAAAGCCGCCTTTAGTTTGAAAATGCTAAAGCTGCCTTTGGTTTCACAACTCTGTAGCTGCCTTTGGTTTCAAAATGCTGAAGCTGTCTTTGGTTTCAAAACGCTAAAGCTGCCTTTGGTTTCAAAACGCTCAAGCTGCCTGTTGGTTTCAAAATGCTAAAGTCGTCTAAGGTTAGAAACCGCTAAAGTTGCCTAAGGTTTGAAAATGCTAAATTTGCCTTTGGTTTGAAAACGCTAAAGCAGCCTTTGGTTTGAAAACGCTAGCTGCCTTTGTTTTGAAAACGTTAAATCCGACTTTGGTTTGAAAACGCTAAAGCCGCCTTTGGTTTAAAAATGATAAAGTCGCCTAAGGTTTGAAACCGCTAAATTTGCCTAAGGTTTGTAAAAGCGAAAGTTGCCTTTGGTTTGAAAATGCTAAATCCACCTTTGGTTTGAAAACACTAAAGTTGCCTAAGGTTTGAAAACACTAAAGTTACCTTTGGTTTCAAAATGCTAAAGTTGCCTTTGGTTTCAAATCGCTAAAGCCGCCTTTAGTTTCATAACGCTAAAGTTGCCTAATGTTTGAAAACGCTAAAGTTGCCTTTGGTTTCAAAACACTAGAGTTGCCGAAGATTTGAAAACGCTAAAGTTGCCGAAGGTTTGAATATGCTATAGCCGCCTTTGGTTTGAAAACGCCAAAGCTGCCTTTGGTTTGAAAATGCTAAAGCTGCCTTTGGTCTCAAAACGCTGAAGCTGCCTTTGGTTTCTAAACGCAGAAGCTGCCTTTGGCAAAATGCTAATGTTGCCGAAGGTTTGAAAACGCTAAAGCCGCCTTTGGTTCAAAAAAACTAAAGCTGCCTTTGGTTTGAAAACGCCAAAGCAGCCTTTGGTTGGAAAACGCTAAAGCCGCCTTTCGTTTAAAAATGCTAAAGCCGCCTTTGATTTAAAAACGCTAAAGCTGCCTTAGGTTTCAAAATGCTAAAGCTGCCTTTGGTGTCAAAATGCTAAAGATGCCGAAGGTTTGAAAACGCTAAAGTTTCCGAAGGTTTGAAAATGCTAAAGCCGCCTTTAGTTTCAAAATGCTGAAGTTGCCTTTGGTTTCACAACTCTGTAGCTGCCTTTGGTTTCAAAATGCTGAAGCTGTCTTTGGTTTCAAAACGCTAAAGCTGCCTTTGGTTTCAAAACGCTCAAGCTGCCTGTTGGTTTCAAAATGCTAAAGTCGTCTAAGGTTAGAAACCGCTAAAGTTGCCTAAGGTTTGAAAATGCTAAAGTTGCCTTTGGTTTCAAAATGCTAAATTTGCCTTTGGTTTGAAAACGCTAAAGTTGCCGAAGGTTTGAAAACACTAAAGCTGCCTTTGGTTTGAAAACGCTAAAGCAGCCTTTGGTTTGAAAACGCTAGCTGCCTTTGTTTTGAAAACGTTAAATCCGACTTTGGTTTGACAACGCTAAAGCCGCCTTTGGTTTAAAAACGATAAAGTCGCCTAAGGTTTGAAACCGCTAAATTTGCCTAAGGTTTGTAAAAGCGAAAGTTGCCTTTGGTTTGAAAATGCTAAATCCACCTTTGGTTTGAAAACACTAAAGTTGCCTAAGGTTTGAAAACACTAAAGTTACCTTTGGTTTCAAAATGCTAAAGTTGCCTTTGGTTTCAAATCGCTAAAGCCGCCTTTAGTTTCATAACGCTAAAGTTGCCTAATGTTTGAAAACGCTAAAGTTGCCTTTGGTTTCAAAACACTAAAGTTGCTGAAGGTTTGAAAACGCTAAAGTTGCCGAAGATTTGAATACGCTATCGCCGCCTTTGGTTTGAAAACGCCAAAGCTGCCTTTGGTTTGAAAATGCTAAAGCTGCATTTGGTCTCAAAACGCTGAAGCTGCCTTTGGTTTCTAAATGCAGAAGCTGCCTTTGGCAAAATGCTAATGTTGCCGAAGGTTTGAAAACGCTAAAGCCGCCTTTGGTTCAAAAAAACTAAAGCTGCCTTTGGTTTGAAAACGCCAAAGCTGCCTTTTGTTGGAAAACGCTAAAGCCGCCTTTCGTTTAAAAACGCTAAAGCCGCCTTTGATTTAAAAACGCTAAAGCTGCCTTAGGTTTCAAAATGCTAAAGCTGCCTTTGGTGTCAAAATGCTAAAGATGCCGAAGGTTTGAAAACGCTAAAGTTTCCGAAGGTTTGAAAATGCTAAAGCCGCCTTTAGTTTCAAAATGCTGAAGTTGCCTTTGGTTTCACAACTCTGTAGCTGCCTTTGGTTTCAAAATGCTGAAGCTGTCTTTGGTTTCAAAACGCTAAAGCTGCCTTTGGTTTCAAAATGCTCAAGCTGCCTTTGGTTTCAAAATGCTAAAGTCGTCTAAGGTTAGAAACCGCTAAAGTTGCCTAAGGTTTGTACATGCTAAAGTTGCCTTTGGTTTCAAAATGCTAAATTTGCCTTTGGTTTGAAAACGCT
Organism: Leucoraja ocellata; assembly: GCA_036785375.1. NCBI lineage: Eukaryota > Metazoa > Chordata > Chondrichthyes > Rajiformes > Rajidae > Leucoraja > Leucoraja ocellata. Next base: position 553,839 of record JAWMAR010000615.1, on the reverse strand, counting down.
AAAGTTGCCGAAGGTTTGAAAACACTAAAGCTGCCTTTGGTTTGAAAACGCTAAAGCAGCCTTTGGTTTGAAAACGCTAGCTGCCTTTGTTTTGATAACGCTAAATCCGACTTTGGTTTGAAAACCCTAAAGCCGCCTTTGGTTTAAAAACGATAAAGTCGCCTAAGGTTTGAAACCGCTAAATTTGCCTAAGGTTTGTAAAAGCGAAAGTTGCCTTTGGTTTGAAAATGCTAAATCCACCTTTGGTTTGAAAACACTAAAGTTGCCTAAGGTTTGAAAACACTAAAGTTACCTTTGGTTTCAAAATGCTAAAGTTGCCTTTGGTTTCAAATCGCTAAAGCCGCCTTTAGTTTCATAACGCTAAAGTTGCCTAATGTTTGAAAACGCTAAAGTTGCCTTTGGTTTCAAAACACTAAAGTTGCTGAAGGTTTGAAAACGCTAAAGTTGCCGAAGGTTTGAATACGCTATAGCCGCCTTTGGTTTGAAAACGCCAAAGCTGCCTTTGGTTTGAAAATGCTGAAGCTGCATTTGGTCTCAAAACGCTGAAGCTGCCTTTGGTTTCTAAATGCAGAAGCTGCCTTTGGCAAAATGCTAATGTTGCCGAAGGTTTGAAAACGCTAAAGCCGCCTTTGGTTCAAAAAAACTAAAGCTGCCTTTGGTTTGAAAACGCCAAAGCTGCCTTTGGTTGGAAAACGCTAAAGCCGCCTTTCGTTTAAAAACGCTAAAGCCGCCTTTGATTTAAAAACGCTAAAGCTGCCTTAGGTTTCAAAATGCTAAAGCTGCCTTTGGTGTCAAAATGCTAAAGATGCCGAAGGTTTGAAAATGCTAAAGTTTACAAAGGTTTGAAAACACTAAAGCCGCCTTTAGTTTCAAAATGCTGAAGTTGCCGAAGGTTTGAAAACGCTAAAGTTGTCGAAGGTTTGAAAATGCTAAACCCGCCTTTGGTTTGAAAACGCTAAAGCCGCCTTTGGTTTGAAAATGCTAAAGCCGCCTTTGGTTTGAAAACGCTAAAGCCGCCTTTGGTTTGAAAATGCTAAAGCCGCCTTTGGTTTGAAAATGCTAAAGCCGCCTTTGGTTTGAAAATGCTAAAGCCGTCTTTGGTTTGTAAACGCTAAACCCGCCTTTTCTTTCAAAATGCTAAAGCTGCCTTTGGTTTCAAAACGCTAAAGCTGCCTTTGGTGTCAAAACGCTAAAGCTGCCTTTGGTGTCAAAACGCTAAAGCTGCCTTTGGTTTCAAAACGCTAAAGCTGCCTTTGGTTTCAAAACGTTAAAGCTGCCTTTGGATTCAAAATGCTAAAGCCGCCTTTGGTTTCAGAATGCTAAAGTCGCCTAAGGTTAGAAACCGCTAAAGTTGCCTAAGGTTTGAAAATGCTAAAGTTGTCGAAGATTTGAAAATGCTAAAGCCGCCTTTGGTTTGAAAACGCTAAAGCCGCCTTTGGTTTGAAAATGCTAAAGCCTCCTTTGGTTTGAAAATGCTTAAGCCTCCTTTAGTTTGAAAACGCTAAAGCTGCCTTTGGTTTCACAACTCTGTAGCTGCTTTTGGTTTCAAAGTGCTGAAGCTGTCTTTGGTTTCAAAACGCTAAAGCTGCCTTTGGTTTCAAAACGCTCAAGCTGCCTGTTGGTTTCAAAATGCTAATGCTGCCTTTGGATTCAAAATGCTAAAGTTGCCTAATGTTTGAAAACGCTAAAGTTGCCTTTGGTTTCAAAACACTCAAGTTGCCGAAGGTTTGAAAACACTAAAGTTGCCGAAGGTTTGAAAACGCTATACCCGCCTTTGGTTTGAAAATGCTAAATTTGCCTTTGGTTTGAAAATGCTAAAGTTGCCTTAGGTTTAAAAATGCTAAAGTTGCCAAAAGTTTTCAAAACGCTAAAGTAGCCGAAGGTTTGAAAACGCTAAAGTCGCCAAAGGTTTGAATACGCTATAGCCGCCTTTGGTTTGAAAATGCTAAAGCTGCCTTTGGTTTCAAAATGCTTAAGCTGCCTTTAGTTTTAAAACAATAAAGTTGCCTCAGGTTTGAAACTGCGAAAGTTGCCTCTGGTTTGAAAACACTAAATTTGCCTTTGGTTTGAAAATGCTAAAGCTGCCTTTGGTCTCAAAACGCTGAAGCTGCCTTTGGTTTCTAAACGCAGAAGCTGCCTTTGGCAAAATGCTAATGTTGCCGAAGGTTTGAAAACGCTAAAGCCGCCTTTGGTTCAAAAAAACTAAAGCTGCCTTTGGTTTGAAAACGCCAAAGCTGCCTTTGGTTGGAAAACGCTAAAGCCGCCTTTGGTTTAAAAACGCTAAAGCCGCCTTTGATTTAAAAACGCTAAAGCTGCCTTAGGTTTCAAAATGCTAAAGCTGCCTTTGGTGTAAAAATGCTAAAGATGCCGAAGGTTTGAAAATGCTAAAGTTTACAAAGGTTTGAAAACGCTAAAGCCGCCTTTAGTTTCAAAATGCTGAAGTTGCCGAAGGTTTGAAAACGCTAAAGTTGTCGAAGGATTGAAAATGCTAAAGCCGCCTTTGGTTTGAAAACGCTAGCTGCCTTTGTTTTGAAAACGCTAAATCCGACTTTGGTTTGAAAACGCTAAATCCGCCTTTGGTTTCAAAACAATAAAGCTGCCTTTGGTTTAAAAATGATAAAGTCGCCTAAGGTTTGAAACCGCTAAAGTTGCCTAAGGTTTGTAAAAGCGAAGGTTGCCTTTGGTTTGAAAATGCCAAATCCACCTTTGGTTTGAAAACACTAAAGTTGCCTAAGGTTTGAAAATACTAAAGTTGTCTAAGGTTTGAAAACACTAAAGTTACCTTTGGTTTCAAAATGCTAAAGTTGCCTTTGGTTTCAAATCGCTAAAGCCGCCTTTAGTTTTAAAACGCTAAAACCGCCTTTGATTTGAAAACGCTAAAGCCGCCTTTGATTTGAAAACGCTAAAGCCGCCTTTGATTTGAAAACGCTAAAGCCATCTTTGGTTTGAAAACGCTAAAGCTGCCTGGTTTGAAAACGCTAAATCCGCGTTTGGTTTGAAAACGCTAAAGCCGCCTTTGGTTTCAAAACGATAAAGCTGCCTTTGGTTTGAAAATGCTAAAGCTGCCTTTGGTCTCAAAACACTGAAGCTGCCTTTGGTTTCTAAACGCAGAAGCTGCCTTTGGCAAAATGCTAATGTTGCCGAAGGTTTGAAAACGCTAAAGCCGCCTTTGGTTCAAAAAAACAAAAGCTGCCTTAGGTTTCAAAATGCTAAAGCTGCCTTTGGTGTGAAAATGCTAAAGATGCCGAAGGTTTGAAAATGCTAAAGTTTACAAAGGTTTCAAAACGCTAAAGCCGCCTTTAGTTTCTAAATGCTGAAGTTGCCGAAGGTTTGAAAACGCTAAAGTTGTCGAAGGTTTGAAAATGCTAAAGCCGCCTTTGGTTTGAAAACGCTAAAGCCGCCTTTGGTTTGAAAATGCTAAAGCCGCCTTTGGTTTGAAAACGCTAAAGCCGCCTTTAGTTTGAAAATGCTAAAGCCGCCTTTGGTTTGAAAATGCTAAAGCCGTCTTTGGTTTGTAAACGCTAAACCCGCCTTTGGTTTCAAAATGCTAAAGCTGCCTTTGGTTTCCAAACACTAAAGCTGCCTTTGGTTTCAAAACGCTAAAGCTGCCTTTGGTGTCAAAATGCTAAAGCTGCCTTTGGTTTCAAAACGCTAAAGCTGCCTTTGGTTTCAAAACGTTAAAGCTGCCTTTGGATTAAAAATGCTAAAGTCGCCTTTGGTTTCAGAATGCTAAAGTCGCCTAAGGTTAGAAACCGCTAAAGTTGCCTTTGGTTTGAAAATGCTAAAGTTGCCTTTGGTTTGAAAACGCTAAAGTTGCCGAAGGTTTGAAAACACTAAAGCTGCCTTTGGTTTGAAAACGCTAAAGCAGCCTTTGGTTTGAAAACGCTAGCTGCCTTTGTTTTAAAAACGCTAAATCCGACTTTGGTTTGAAAATGTTAAAGCCGCCTTTGGTTTAAAAATGATAAAGTCGCCTAAGGTTTGCAACCGCTAAAGTTGCCTAAGGTTTGTAAAAGCGAAAGTTGCCTTTGGTTTGAAAATGCTAAATCCACCTTTGGTTTGAAAACACTAAAGTTGCCTAAGGTTTGAAAACACTAAAGTTGCCTAAGGTTTGAAAACACTAAAGTTACCTTTGGTTTCAAAATGCTAAAGTTGCCTTTGTTTTCAAATCGCTAAAGCCGCCTTTAGTTTCATAACGCTAAAGTTGACTAAGATTTTAAAACGCTAAAGCCGCCTTTGATTTGAAAACGCTAAAGCCGCCTTTGATTTGAAAACGCTAAAGCCATCTTTGGTTTGAAAACGCTAAAGCTGCCTGGTTTGAAAACGCTAAATCCGCGTTTGGTTTGAAAATGCTAAAGTTGCCTAATGTTTGAAAACGCTAAAGTTGCCTTTGGTTTCAAAACACTAAAGTTGCCGAAGGTTTGAAAACGCTAAAGTTGCCGAAGGTTTGAAAACGCTATAGTCGCCTTTGGTTTGAAAATGCTAAATTTGCCTTTGGTTTGAAAATGCTAAAGTTGCCTTAGGTTTAAAAATGCTAAAGTTGCCAAAAGTTTTCAAAACGCTAAAGTAGCCGAAGGTTTGAAAACGCTAAAGTCGCCAAAGGTTTGAATACGCTATAGCCGCCTTTGGTTTGAAAATGCTAAAGCTGCCTTTGGTTTCAAAATGCTTAAGCTGCCTTTAGTTTTAAAACAATAAAGTTGCCTCGGGTTTGAAACTGCGAAAGTTGCCTCTGGTTTGAAAACACTAAATTTGCCTTTGGTTTGAAAATGCTAAAGCTGCCTTTGGTCTCAAAACGCTGAAGCTGCCTTTGGTTTCTAAACGCAGAAGCTGCCTTTGGCAAAATGCTAATGTTGCCGAAGGTTTGAAAACGCTAAAGCCGCCTTTGGTTCAAAAAAACTAAAGCTGCCTTTGGTTTGAAAACGCCAAAGCTGCCTTTGGTTGGAAAACGCTAAAGCCGCCTTTGGTTTAAAAACACTAAAGCCGCCTTTGATTTAAAAACGCTAAAGCTGCCTTAGGTTTCAAAATGCTAAAGCTGCCTTTGGTGTAAAAATGCTAAAGATGCCGAAGGTTTGAAAATGCTAAAGTTTACAAAGGTTTGAAAACGCTAAAGCCGCCTTTAGTTTCAAAATGCTGAAGTTGCCGAAGGTTTGAAAACGCTAAAGTTGTCGAAGGATTGAAAATGCTAAAGCCGCCTTTGGTTTGAAAACGCTAGCTGCCTTTGTTTTGAAAACGCTAAATCCGACTTTGGTTTGAAAACGCTAAATCCGCCTTTGGTTTCAAAACAATAAAGCTGCCTTTGGTTTAAAAATGATAAAGTCGCCTAAGGTTTGAAACCGCTAAAGTTGCCTAAGGTTTGTAAAAGCGAAGGTTGCCTTTGGTTTGAAAATGCCAAATCCACCTTTGGTTTGAAAACACTAAAGTTGCCTAAGGTTTGAAAACACTAAAGTTGTCTAAGGTTTGAAAACACTAAAGTTACCTTTGGTTTCAAAATGCTAAAGTTGCCTTTGGTTTCAAATCGCTAAAGCCGCCTTTAGTTTTAAAACGCTAAAGCCGCCTTTGATTTGAAAACGCTAAAGCCGCCTTTGATTTGAAAACGCTAAAGCCGCCTTTGATTTGAATACGCTATAGCCATCTTTGGTTTGAAAACGCTAAAGCTGCCTTTGGTTTCAAAATGCTTAAGCTGCCTTTAGTTTAAAAACAATAAAGTTGCCTCAGGTTTGAAACTGCGAAAGTTGCCTCTGGTTTGAAAACACTAAATTTGCCTTTGGTTTGAAAACGCTAAAGCCGCCTTTGGTTTGAAAACGCTAAAGCTGCCTTTGGTTTGAAAATGCTAAAGCTGCCTTTGGTTTGAAAATGCTAAAGCCGCCTTTGGTTTCAAAACGATAAAGCTGCCTTTGGTTTCAAAATGTTAAAGATGCCGAAGGTTCAAAAACGCTAACATTTCCGAAGGTTTGAAAACGCTAAAGCCGCCTTTAGTTTCAAAATGCTAAAGTTGCCAAAGGTTTGAAAACGCTAAAGCTGCCTTTGGTTTGAAAATGCTAAAGCTGCCTTTGGTCTCAAAACGCCGAAGCTGCCTTTGGTTTCTAAACGCAGAAGCTGCCTTTGGTATCAAAATGCTAAAGTTGCCAAAGGATTGAAAACGCTAAAGTTGCCTACGGTTTGAAAACACTAAATCGCCTTTGGTTTGAAAATGCTAAAGCCTCCTTTGGTTAGAAAACGCTAAAGCCGCCTTTGGTTTCAAAACGCTGTAGCTGCCTTTGGTTTCAAAACGCTAAAGCTGCCTTTGGTTTCAAAACGCTAAAGCCGCCTTTTGGTTTGAATACGCTAAAGCTGCCTTTGGTTTCAAAATGCTAAAACCACCTTTGGTTTCAAAACGCTAAAGTCGCCTAAGGTTTGAAACCGCTAAAGTTGCCTAAGGTTTGAAAACGCTAAAGCCGCCTTTGGTTTGAAAACGCTAAAGTTGCCTTTGGTTTCAAAATGCTAAAGAGCCACCTGTGGTTTGAAAACACTAAAGTTGCCTAAGGATTGAAAACGCTAACGTTGCCTTTGGTTTGAAATTGCCAAAGCCACCTTTGGTTTAAAAACGCTAAAGTTGCCGAAGGTTTGAAAACGCTAAAGCTGCCTTTGGTTTGAAAATGGAAAAGTTGCCAAAGGTTTGAAAATGATAATGATACCGAAGGTTTGAAAACGCTACAGCCGCATTTGGATTGAAAAAACTAAAGCTGCCTCTGCTTGGAAAACGCTAAAGCCGCCTTTGGTTTGAAAACGCTAAAGCTGCCTTTGGTTTCGAAACTCTGTAGCTGCCTTTGGTTTCAGAACTCTGTAGCTGCCTTTGGTTTCAAAATGCTGAAGCTGTCTTTGGTTTCAAAACGCTAAAGCTGCCTTTGGTTTCAAAACGCTCAAGCTGCCTATTGGTTTCAAAATGCTAATGCTGCCTTTGGATTCAAAATGCTAAAGCCGCCTTTGGTTTCAAAATGCTAAAGTCGCCTAAGGTTAGAAACCGCTAAAGTTGCCTAAGGTTTGAAAACGCTAAAGTTGCCGAAGGTTTGAAAACGCTACAGCCGCATTTGGATTGAAAAAACTAAAGCTGCCTCTGCTTGGAAAACGCTAAAGCCGCCTTTGGTTTGAAAACGCTAAAGCTGCCTTTGGTTTCGAAACTCTGTAGCCGCCTTTGGTTTCAAAATGCTGAAGCTGTCTTTGGTTTCAAACCGCTAAAGTTGCCTAAGGTTTGAAAACGCTAAAGTTGCCGAAGGTTTGAAAACACTAAAGCTGCCTTTGGTTTGAAAATGCTAAAGCAGCCTTTGGTTTGAAAACGCTAGCTGCCTTTGTGTTGAAAATGCTAAATCCGACTTTGGTTTGAAAACGCTAAAGCCGCCTTTGGTTTAAAAACGATAGTCGCCTAAGGTTTGAAACCGCTAAAGTTGCCTAAGGTTTGTAAAAGCGAAAGTTGCCTTTGGTTTGAAAATGCTAAATCCACCTTTGGTTTGAAAACACTAAAGTTACCTAAGGTTTGAAAACACTAAAATTACCTTTGGTTTCAAAATGCTAAATTTGCCTTTGGTTTCAAATCGCTAAAGCCACCTTTAGTTTCATAACGCTAAAGTTGCCTGAGATTTGAAAACGCTAAATCCGCCTTTGATTTGAAAACGCTAAAGCCGCCTTTGATTTGAAAACGCTAAAGCCGCCTTTGATTTGAAAACGCTAAAGCCGCCTTTGGTTTGAAAACGCTAAAGTTGCCTTTGGTTTGAAAACGCTAAATCCGCGTTTGGTTTGAAAATGCTAAAGTTGCCTAATGTTTGAAAACGCTAAAGTTGCCTTTGGTTTCAAAACACTAAAGTTGCTGAAGGTTTGAAAACGCTAAAGTTGCCGAAGGTTTGAAAACGCTATAGCTGCCTTTGGTTTGAAAATGCTAAATTTGTCTTTTGTTTGAAAATGCTAAAGTTGCCTTAGGTTTAAAAATGCTAAAGTTGCCAAAAGTTTTCAAAACGCTAAAGTAGCCGAAGGTTTGAAAACGCTAAAGTCGCCGAAGGTTTGAATACGCTATAGCCGCATTTGGTTTGAAAACGCTAAAGCTGCATTTGGTTTCAAAATGCTTAAGCTGCCTTTAGTTTAAAAACAATAAAGTTGCCTCAGGTTTGAAACTGCGAAAGATGCCGAAGGTTTGAAAACGCTAACATTTCCGAAGGTTTGAAAACGCTAAAGCCGCCTTTAGTTTCAAAATGCTAAAGTTGCCAAAGGTTTGAAAACGCTAAAGCTGCCTTTGGTTTGAAAATGCTAAAGCTGCCTTTGTTCTCAAAACGCTGAAGCTGCCTTTGGTTTCTAAACGCAGAAGCTGCCTTTGGTATCAAAACGCTAAAGTTGCCAAAGGATTGAAAACGCTAACGTTGCCTTTGGTTTGAAATTGCCAAAGCGACCTTTGGTTTAAAAACGCTAAAGTTGCCGAAGGTTTGAAAACGCTAAAGCTGCCTTTGGTTTGAAAATGGAAAAGTTGCCAAAGGTTCGAAAACGCTAATGTTACCGAAGGTTTGAAAACGCTAAAGCCGCCTTTGGTTCGAAAAAACTAAAGCTGCCTCTGGTTGGAAAATGCTAAAGCCGCCTTTGGTTTGAAAACGCTAAAGCTGCATTTGGTTTCAAAACTCTGTAGCCGCCTTTGGTTTCAAAATGCTAAAGCCGCATTTGGTTTCAAAACGCTAAAGCCACATTTGGTTTCAAAACGCTAAAGCTGCCTGTGGTTTGAAAACGCTAACGCTGCCTTTGGTATCAAAACGCTAAAGTTGCCGAAGGATTCAAAAAGCTAAAGTTGCCGAAGGATTGAAAACGCTAAAGTTGCCTAAGGTTTGAAAACACTAAATCCGCCTTTGGTTTGAAAATGCTAAAGCCTCCTTTAGTTTGAAAATGCTAAAGCTGCCTTTGGTTTCACAACTCTGTAGCTGCCTTTGGTTTCAGAACTCTGTAGCTGCCTTTGGTTTCAAAATGCTGAAGCTGTCTTTGGTTTCAAAACGCTAAAGCTGCCTTTGGTTTCAAAACGCTCAAGCTGCCTATTGGTTTCAAAATGCTAATGCTGCCTTTGGATTCAAAATGCTAAAGCCGCCTTTGGTTTCAAAATGCTAAAGTCGCCTAAGGTTAGAAACCGCTAAAGTTGCCTTTGGTTTGAAAACGCTAAAGCAGCCTTTGGTTTGAAAACGCTAGCTGCCTTTGTTTTGAAAACGCTAAATCCGACCTTGGTTTGAAAACGCTAAACCCGCCTTTGGTTTAAAAATGATAAAGTCGCCTAAGGTTTGAAACCGCTAAAGTTGCCTAAGGTTTGTAAAAGCGAAAGTTGCCTTTGGTTTGAAAATGCTAAATCCACCTTTGGTTTGAAAACACTAAAGTTGCCTAAGGTTTGAAAACACTAAAGTTACCTTTGCTTTCAAAATGCTAAAGTTGCCTTTGGTTTCAAATCGCTAAAGCCGCCTTTAGTTTCATAACGCTAAAGTTGCCTGAGATTTGAAAACGCTAAATCCGCCTTTGATTTGAAAACGCTAAAGCCGCCTTTGATTTGAAAACGCTAAAGCCGCCTTTGATTTGAAAACGCTAAAGCCGCCTTTGGTTTGAAAACGCTAAAGTTGCCTTTGGTTTGAAAACGCTAAATCCGCGTTTGGTTTGAAAATGCTAAAGTTGCCTAATGTTTGAAAACGCTAAAGTTGCCTTTGGTTTGAAAACACTAAAGTTGCTGAAGGTTTGAAAACGCTAAAGTTGCCGAAGGTTTGAAAACGCTATAGCCGCCTTTGGTTTGAAAATGCTAAATTTGTCTTTTGTTTGAAAATGCTAAAGTTGCCTTGGGTTTAAAAATGCTAAAGTTGCCAAAAGTTTTCAAAACGCTAAAGTAGCCGAAGGTTTGAAAACGCTAAAGTCGCCGAAGGTTTGAATACGCTATAGCCGCCTTTGGTTTGAAAACGCTAAAGCTGCATTTGGTTTCAAAATGCTTAAACTGCCTTTAGTTTAAAAACAATAAAGTTGCCTCAGGTTTGAAACTGCGAAAGATGCCGAAGGTTTGAAAACGCTAACATTTCCGAAGGTTTCAAAACGCTAAAGCCGCCTTTAGTTTCAAAATGCTAAAGTTGCCAAAGGTTTGAAAACGCTAAAGCTGCCTTTGGTTTGAAAATGCTAAAGCTGCCTTTGTTCTCAAAACGCTGAAGCTGCCTTTGGTTTCTAAACGCAGAAGCTGCCTTTGGTATCAAAACGCTAAAGTTGCCAAAGGATTGAAACCGCTAACGTTGCCTTTGGTTTGAAATTGCCAAAGCGACCTTTGGTTTAAAAACGCTAAAGTTGCCGAAGGTTTGAAAACGCTAAAGCTGCCTTTGGTTTGAAAATGGAAAAGTTGCCAAAGGTTCGAAAACGCTAATGTTACCGAAGGTTTGAAAACGCTAAAGCCGCCTTTGGTTCGAAAAAACTAAAGCTGCCTCTGGTTGGAAAATGCTAAAGCCGCCTTTGGTTTGAAAACGCTAAAGCTGCATTTGGTTTCAAAACTCTGTAGCCGCCTTTGGTTTCAAAATGCTAAAGCCGCATTTGGTTTCAAAACGCTAAAGCCACATTTGGTTTCAAAACGCTAAAGCTGCCTGTGGTTTGAAAACGCTAACGCTGCCTTTGGTATCAAAACGCTAAAGTTGCCGAAGGATTCAAAAAGCTAAAGTTGCCGAAGGATTGAAAACGCTAAAGTTGCCTAAGGTTTGAAAACACTAAATCCGCCTTTGGTTTGAAAATGCTAAAGCCTCCTTTAGTTTGAAAATGCTAAAGCTGCCTTTGGTTTCACAACTCTGTAGCTGCCTTTGGTTTCAGAACTCTGTAGCTGCCTTTGGTTTCAAAATGCTGAAGCTGTCTTTGGTTTCAAAACGCTAAAGCTGCCTTTGGTTTCAAAACGCTAAAGCTGCCTATTGGTTTCAAAATGCTAATGCTGCCTTTGGATTCAAAATGCTAAAGCCGCCTTTGGTTTCAAAATGCTAAAGTCGCCTAAGGTTAGAAACCGCTAAAGTTGCCTAAGGTTTGAAAACGCTAAAGTTGCCGAAGGTTTGAAAACACTAAAGCTGCCTTTGGTTTGAAAACGCTAAAGCAGCCTTTGGTTTGAAAACGCTGGCTGCCTTTGTTTTGAAAACGCTAAATCCGACTTTGGTTTGAAAACGCTAAAGACGCCTTTGGTTTAAAAATGATAAAGTCGCCTAAGGTTTGAAACCGCTAAAGTTGCCTAAGGTTTGTAAAAGCGAAAGTTGCCTTTGGTTTGAAAATGCTAAATCCACCTTTGGTTTGAAAACACTAAAGTTGCCTAAGGTTTGAAAACACTAAAGTTACCTTTGCTTTCAAAATGCTAAAGTTGCCTTTGGTTTCAAATCGCTAAAGCCGCCTTTAGTTTCATAACGCTAAAGTTGATGAGATTTGAAAACGCTAAAGCCGCCTTTGATTTGAAAACGCTAAAGCCGCCTTTGATTTGAAAATGCTAAAGCTGCCTTTGGTTTGAAAACGCTAAAGCTGCCTTTGGTTTGAAAACGCTAAATCCGCGTTTTGTTTGAAAATGCTAAAGTTGCCTAATGTTTGAAAACGCTAAAGTTTAGCCTTTGGTTTCAAAACACTAAAGTTGCTGAAGGTTTGAAAACGCTAAAGTTGCCGAAGGTTTGAAAACGCTATACCCGCCTTTGGTTTGAATATGCTAAATATGCCTTTGGTTTGAAAATGCTAAAGTTGCCAGGTTTAAAAATGCTAAAGTTGCCAAAAGTTTTCAAAACGCTAAAGTAGCCGAAGGTTTGAAAATGCTAAAGTCGCCGAAGGTTTGAATATGCTATAGCCGCCTTTGGTTTGAAAACGCTAAAGCTGCCTTTGGTTTCAAAATGCTTAAGCTGCATTTAGTTTTAAAACAATAAAGTTGCCTCAGGTTTGAAACTGCGAAAGTTGCCTCTGGTTTGAAAACACTAAATTTGCCAATGGATTGAAAACGCTAAAGCCGCCTTTGGTTTGAAAACGCTAAAGCTGCCTTTGGTTTGAAAATGCTAAAGCCGCCTTTGGTTTCAAAATGATAAAGCTGCCGTTGGTTTCAAAATGCTAAAGATGCCGAAGGTTTGAAAACGCTAACATTTCTGAAGGTTTGAAAACGCTAAAGCCGTCTTTAGTTTCAAAATTCTAAAGTTGCCAAAGGTTTGAAAATGCTAAAGCTGCCTTTGGTCTCAAAACGCTGAAGCTGCCTTTGGTTTCTAAACGCAGAAGCTGCCTTTGGTATCAAAACGCTAAAGTTGCCAAAGGATTGAAAACGCTAAAGTTGCCTAAGGTTTGAAAACACTAAATCGCCTTTGGTTTGAAAATGCTAAAGCCTCCTTTGGTTAGAAAACGCTAAAGCCGCCTTTGGTTTCAAAACGCTGTAGCTGCCTTTGGTTTCAAAACGCTAAAGCTGCCTTTGGTTTCAAAACGCTAAAGCCGCCTTTTGGTTTGAATACGCTAAAGCTGCCTTTGGTTTCAAAATGCTAAAGCCGCCTTTGGTTTCAAAATGTTAAAGTCGCCTAAGGTTTGAAACCGCTAAAGTTGCCTAAGGTTTGAAAACGCTAAAGCCACCATTGGTTTGAAAATGCTAAATCTGCCTTTGGTTTGAAAACGCTAAAGCTGCCTTTGGTTTGAAAACGTTAAAGCTGCCTTTGGTTTCAAAACGATAAAGCCGTCTTTGTATTGAAAACGCTAAAGTTGCCTTTGGTTTCAAAATACTAAAGCCGCCTTTGGTTTGAAAACACTAAAGTTGCCTAAGGATTGAAAACGCTAATGTTGCCTTTGGTTTGAAATTGCCAAAGCCACCTTTGGTTTAAAAACGCTAAAGTTGCCGAAGGTTTGAAAACGCTAAAGCTGCCTTTGGTTTGAAAATGGAAAAGTTGCCAAAGGTTTGAAAACGCTAATGTTAACGAAGGGTTGAAAATGCTAAAGCCGCCTTTGGTTTGAAAAAACTAAAGCTGCCTCTGGTTGGAAAACGCTAAAGCCGCCTTTGGTTTGAAAACGCTAAAGTCGCCTTTGGTTTCAAAACGCTAAAGCTGCCTTTGGTTTGCAAACGCTAAAGCCGCCTTTGGTTTGAAAACGCTAAAGCCGCCTTTGGTTTGAAAACGCTAAAGCTGCCTTTGGTTTGAAAATGCTAAAGCCGCCTTTGGTTTCAAAATGATAAAGCTGCCGTTGGTTTCAAAATGCTAAAGATGCCGAAGGTTTGAAAACGCTAACATTTCTGAAGGTTTGAAAACGCTAAAGCCGTCTTTAGTTTCAAAATTCTAAAGTTGCCAAAGGTTTGAAAATGCTAAAGCTGCCTTTGGTCTCAAAACGCTGAAGCTGCCTTTGGTTTCTAAACGCAGAAGCTGCCTTTGGTATCAAAACGCTAAAGTTGCCAAAGGATTGAAAACGCTAAAGTTGCCTAAGGTTTGAAAACACTAAATCGCCTTTGGTTTGAAAATGCTAAAGCCTCCTTTGGTTAGAAAACGCTAAAGCCGCCTTTGGTTTCAAAACGCTGTAGCTGCCTTTGGTTTCAAAACGCTAAAGCTGCCTTTGGTTTCAAAACGCTAAAGCCGCCTTTTGGTTTGAATACGCTAAAGCTGCCTTTGGTTTCAAAATGCTAAAGCCGCCTTTGGTTTCAAAATGTTAAAGTCGCCTAAGGTTTGAAACCGCTAAAGTTGCCTAAGGTTTGAAAACGCTAAAGCCACCATTGGTTTGAAAATGCTAAATCTGCCTTTGGTTTGAAAACGCTAAAGCTGCCTTTGGTTTGAAAACGTTAAAGCTGCCTTTGGTTTCAAAACGATAAAGCCGTCTTTGTATTGAAAACGCTAAAGTTGCCTTTGGTTTCAAAATACTAAAGCCGCCTTTGGTTTGAAAACACTAAAGTTGCCTAAGGATTGAAAACGCTAATGTTGTCTTTGGTTTGAAATTGCCAAAGCCACCTTTGGTTTAAAAACGCTAAAGTTGCCGAAGGTTTGAAAACGCTAAAGCTGCCTTTGGTTTGAAAATGGAAAAGTTGCCAAAGGTTTGAAAACGCTAATGTTAACGAAGGGTTGAAAATGCTAAAGCCGCCTTTGGTTTGAAAAAACTAAAGCTGCCTCTGGTTGGAAAACGCTAAAGCCGCCTTTGGTTTGAAAATGCTAAAGTCGCCTTTGGTTTCAAAACGCTAAAGCTGCATTTGGTATCAAAATGCTAAAGTTGCTTTTGGTTTCAAAACGCTGAAGCTGCCTTTGGTTTCAATACACTAAAGCTGCCTTTGGTTTCAAAACGCTAAAGCCACCTTTGGTTATATAACGCTAAAGTTGTCTAAGGTTTGAAAATGCTAAGGTTGCCGAAGGTTTGAAAACACTGAATCCGCATTTGGTTTATATATATTTCCCTCTCTCCCCTCCCTTCCCCCCATTCTCTCCCCTCCCCTACCCCTCGCTCTCCCCCTCTCCCTTCCCTCTACCTCTCTCTCCCCTTCCCCCCACCTCATGTCCCCACTCTGCCCCGTCCCACTCGCATCCCCTCCCAAACCACTCTTTCCCTCCTCTCCCACCCCCCTTCGCCCCTCTTCCCCCATCCCCCACCACTCTCACCCTCCCCCTTCCCCTCCCTCTTACACCATTCCCCGCTACCCCTTTCCCCCTCATTCTCCTCCCCTCTCCCTCCCATCCCTTTCTCTCACCACTCCTCTCCCTCCCTTCCCCTACCCCTCTCTTCCTTTCCCCTCATCATAAATGCCAAAGCTGCCTTTGGGTTCAAAACGCTAAAGCTGCCTTTGGTTTCAAAACGCTTAAGCTGTCTTTGGTTTCAAAACGCTCAAGCCGCCTTTGCTTTCAAAACGCTAAAGCCGCATTTGGTTTCAAAACGCTAAAGCCGCATTTGGTTTCAAAACGCTAAAGCTGTCTATGGTTTGAAAACTCTAACGCAGCCTTTGGTATCAAAACGCTAAAGTTGCCAAAGGATTCAAAACGCTAAAGTTGCCGAAGGATTGAAAACGCTAAAGTTGCCTAAAGTTTGAAAACACTAAATCCGCCTTTGGTTTGAAAATGCTAAAGCCTCCTTTGGTTTGAAAATGCTAAAGCCGCCTTTAGTTTGAAAACGCTAAAGCTGCCTTTGGTTTCACAACTCTGTAGCTGCCTTTGGTTTCAAAATGCTGAAGCTGTCTTTGGTTTCAAAATGCTCAAGCTGCCTGTTGGTTTCAAAATGCTAATGCTGCCTTTGGATTCAAAATGCTAAAGTTGCCTAAGGTTTGAAAATGCTAAAGTTGCCTTTGGTTTGAAAATGCTAAAGTTGCCTTTGGTTTGAAAACGCTAAAGTTGCCGAAGGTTTGAAAACACTAAAGCTGCCTTTGGTTTGAAAACGCTAAAGCAGCCTTTGGTTTGAAAACGCTAGCTGCCTTTGTTTTGAAAACGCTAAATCCGACTTTGGTTTGAAAACGCTAAAGCCGCCTTTGGTTTAAAAACGATAAAGTCGCCTAAGGTTTGAAACCGCTAAAATTGCCTAAGGTTTGTAAAAGCAAAAGTTGCCTTTGGTTTCAAAACGCTAAAGCCACCTTTGGTTATATAACACTAAAGTTGCCTAAGGTTTGAAAACGCTAAGGTTGCCGAAGGTTTGAAAACACTGAAGCCGCATTTGGTTTATATATATTTCCCTCTCTCCCCTCTCTCTCCCCCATTCGCTCCCCCTCCCCTACCCCTCGCTCTCCCCCTCTCCCTTCCCACTACCTCTCTCTCCCCTTCCCCCCCACCCCATGTCCCCACTCTGCCCCATCCCACTCGCATCCCCTCCCAAACTACTCTTTCCCTCCTCTCCCACCCCCCTTTGCCCCTCTTCCCCCATCCCCCACGACTCTCTCCCTCCCCCTCCCCCCCCCCTCTTACACTATTCCCCGGTACCCCTCTCCCTCCCACCCCTTTCTCTCACCACTCCTCTCCCTCCCTTCCCCTACTCCTCTCTTCTTTTCCCCGCATCATAAACGGCAAAGCCGCCTTTGGTTTGAAAACGCTAAAGCTGCCTTTGGGTTCAAAACGCTCAAGCTGTCTTTGGTTTAAAAACGCTCAAGCCGCCTTTGGTTTCAAAACGCTAAAGCTGCCTATGGTTTGAAAACGCTAACGCTGCCTTTGGTATCAAAATGCTGAAGTTGCCGAAGGATTCAAAACACTAAAGCTGCCTGTTGGTTTCCAAATGCTAATGCTGCCTTTGGATTCAAAATGCTAAACCCGACTTTGGTTTCAAAATGCTAAAGTCGCCTAAGGTTAGAAACCGCTAAAGTTGCCTAAGGTTTGAAAACGCTAAAGTTGCCTTTGGTTTGAAAATGCTAAAGTTGCCTTTGGTTTGAAAACGCTAAAGTTGCCGAAGGTTTGAAAACACTAAAGCTGCCTTTGGTTTGAAAACGCTAAAGCAGCCTTTGGTTTGAAAATGCTAGCTGCCTTTGTTTTGAAAACACTAAATCCGACTTTGGTTTGAAAACGCTAAAGCCGCCTTTGCTTTAAAAACGATAAAGTCGTCTGAGGTTTGAAACCGTTAAAGTTGCCTAAGGTTTGTAAATGCTAAAGTTGCCTTTGGTTTCAAATCGCTAAAGCCGCCTTTAGTTTCATAACGCTAAAGTTGCCTAAGATTTGAAAACGCTAAAGCCGCCTTTGATTTGAAAATGCTAAAGCCGCCTTTGATTTGAAAACGCTAAAGCCGCCTTTGGTTTGAAAACGCTAATGTTGCCTAATGTTTGAAAACGCTAAAGTTGCCTTTGGTTTCAAAACACTAAAGTTGCCGAAGGTTTGAAAACGCTATACCCGCCTTTGGTTTGAAAACGCTAAATTTGCCTTTGGTTTGAAAATGCTAAAGTTGCCTTAGGTTTAAAAATGCTAAAGTTGCCAAAAGTTTTCAAAACGCTAAAGTAGCCGAAGGTTTGAAAACGCTAAAGTCGCCAAAGATTTGAATACGCTATAGCCGACTTTGGTTTGAAAACGCTAAAGCTGCCTTTGGTTTCAAAATGCTTAAGCTGCCTTTAGTTTTAAAACAATAAAGTTGCCTCAGGTTTGAAACTGCGAAAGATGCCTCTGGTTAGAAAACACTAAATTTGCCTTTGGTTTGAAAACACTAAAGCCGCCTTTGGTTTGAAAACGCTAAAGCTGCCTTTGGTTTGAAAATGCTAGCGGCATTTGGTATCAAAACGATAAAGCTGCCTTTGGTTTCAAAATGCTAAAGATGCCGAAGGTTCGAAAATGCTAACATTTCCGAAGGTTTGAAAACGCTAAAGCCGCCTTTAGTTTCAAAATGCTAAAGTTGCCAAAGGTATGAAAACGCTAAAGCTGCCTTTGGTTTGAAAATGCTAAAGCTGCCTTTGGTCCAAAAAGGCTGAAGCTGCCTTTGGTTTCTAAATGCAGAAGCTGCCTTTGGCAAAATGCTAATGTTGCCGAAGGTTTGAAAACGCTAAAGCCGCCTTTGGTTCAAAAAAACTAAAGCTGCCTTTGGTTTGAAAACGCCAAAGCTGCCTTTGGTTGGAAAACGGTAAAGCTGCCTTTGGTTTAAAAACGCTAAAGCCGCCTTTGATTTAAAAACGCTAAAGCTGCCTTGCGTTTCAAAATGCTAAAGCTGCCTTACGTTTCAAAATGCTAAAGCTGCCTTTGGTGTCAAAATGCTAAAGATGCCGAAGGTTTGAAAATGCTAGTTTCCGAAGGTTTGAAAACGCTAAAGCCGCCTTTAGTTTCAAAATACTGAAGTTGCCGAAGGTTTGAAAACGCTAAAGTTGTCAAAGGTTTGAAAATGCTAAAGCCGCCTTTTGTTTGAAAACGCTAAAGCTGCCTTTGGTTTGAAAACGCTAAAGCCGCCTTTGGTTTGAATACGCTAAAGCTGCCTTTGGTTTGAAAATGCTAAAGCCTCCTTTGGTTTGAAAATGCTAAAACCGCCTTTAGTTTGAAAACACTAAAGCTGCCTTTGGTTTCACAACGCTAAAGCCGCATTTGGTTTCAAAACGCTAAAGCTGCCTATGGTATGAAAACGCTAACGCTGCCTTTGGTATCAAAACGCTAAAGTTGCCGAAGGATTCAAAACGCTAAAGTTGCCGAAGGATTGAAAACGCTAAAGTTGCCTAAGGTTTGAAAACACTAAATCCGCCTTTGGTTTGAAAATGCTAAAGCCTCCTTTGGTTTGAAAATGCTAAAGCCGCCTTTGGTTTGAAAATGCTAAAGCCGCCTTTAGTTTGAAAACGTTAAAGCCGCCTTTAGTTTGAAAACACTAAAGCCGCATTTGGTTTCAAAACGCTAAAGCCGCATTTGGTTTGAAAATGCTAAAGCTGCCTATGGTTTGAAAACGCTAACGCTGCCTTTGGTATCAAAACGCTAAAGTTGCCGAAGGATTCAAAATGCTAAAGTTGCCGAAGGATTGAAAACGCTAAAGTTGCCTAAGCTTTGAAAACACTAATTCCGCCTTTGGTTTGAAAATGCTAAAGCCTCCTTTGGTTTGAAAATGCTAAAGCCGCCTTTAGTTTGAAAACGCTAAAGCTGCCTTTGGTTTCACAACTCTGTAGCTGCCTTTGGTTTCAAAATGCTGAAGCTGTCTTTGGTTTCAAAACGCTAAACCTGCCTTTGGTTTCAAAACGCTCAAGCTGCCTGTTGGTTTCAAAACGCTAATGCTGCCTTTGGATTTAAAATGCAAAAGCCGCCTTTGGTTTCAAAATGCTAAAGTCGCCTAAGGTTAGAAACCGCTAAAGTTGCCTAAGGTTTGTAAACGCTAAAGTAGCATTTGGTTTGAAAATGCTAAAGTTGCCTTTGGTTTGAAAACGCTAAAGTTGCCGAAGGTTTGAAAACACTAAAGCTGCCTTTGGTTTGAAAACGCTAAAGCAGCCTTTGGTTTGAAAACGCTAGCTGCCTTTGTTTTGAAAACGCTAAATCCAACTTTGGTTTGAAAACGCTAAAGCCGCCTTTGGTTTAAAAACGATAAAGCTGCCTTTGGTTTCAAAATGCTAAAGATGCCGAAGGTTTGAAAACGCTAACATTTCCGAAGGTTTGAAAATGCTAAAGCCACCTTTAGTTTCAAAATGCTAAAGTTGCCAAAGGTTTAAAAACGCTAAAGCTGCCTTTGCATTGAAAACGCTAAAGCCGCCTTTGGTTTAAAAACGCTAAAGCCGCGTATGATTTAAAAACGCTAAAGCTGCCCTAGGTTTCAAAATGCTAAAGCTACCTTTGGTGTCAAAATGCTAAAGATGCCGAAGGTTTGAAAACGCTAAAGTTTCCGAAGGTTTGAAAACGCTAAAGCCACCTTTAGTTTCAAAATGCTGAAGTTGCCGATGGTTTGAAAACGCTAAAGTTGTCGAAGGTTTGAAAATGCTAAAGCCGCCTTTGGTTTGAAAACGCTAAAGCCGCCTTTGGTTTGAAAACGCTAAAGCCGCCTTTGGTTTGAAAATGCTAAAGCCGCCTTTGGTTTCAAAATGCTAAAGCCGTCTTTGGTTTGTAAACGCTAAACCCGCCTTTATGTTTCAAAATGCTAAAGCTGCCTTTGGTTTCAAAACGCTAAAGGTGCCTTTGGTTTCAAAACGCTAAAGCTGCCTTTGGTTTCAAAATGCTAAACTCGCCTAAGGTTAGAAACCGCTAAAGTTGCCTTTGGTTTGAAAATGCTAAATCCACCTTTGGTTTGAAAACACTAAAGTTGCCTAAGGTTTGAAAACACTAAAGTTACCTTTGGTTTCAAAATGCTAAATTTGCCTTTGGTTTCAAATCGCTAAAGCCGCCTTTAGTTTCATAACGCTAAAGTTGCCTAAGATTTGAAAACGCTAAAACCGCCTTTGATTTGAAAACGCTAAAGCCGCCTTTGATTTGAAACAGCTAAAGCCGCCTTTGGTTTGGAAACGCTAAAGCTGCCTTTGGTTTGAAAACGCTAAATCCGTGTTTGGTTTGAAAATGCTAAAGTTGCCTAATGTTTGAAAACGCTAAAGTTGCCTTTGGTTTCAAAACACTAAAGTTGCCGAAGGTTTGAAAACGCTAAAGTTGCTGAAGGTTTGAAAACGCTAAAGCCGTCTTTGGTTTGAAAATGCTAAATTTGCCTTTGGTTTGAAACTGCTAAAGTTGCTTTAGGTTTAAAAATGCTAAAGTTGCCAAATGTTTTCAAAACGCTAAAGTAGCCGAAGGTTTGAAAACGCTAAAGTCGCCGAATGTTTGAATATGCTATAGCCGCCTTTTGTTTGAAAACGCTAAAGCTGCCTTTGGTTTCAAAATGCTTAAGCTGCCTTTAGTTTTAAAACAATAAAGTTGCCTCAGGTTTGAAACTGCGAAAGTTGCCCCTGGTTTGAAAACACTAAATTTGCCTTTTGTTTGAAAACGCTAAAGCCGCCTTTGGTTTCAAAACGATAAAGCTGCCTTTGGTTTCTAAACGCTAAAGATGCCGAAGGTTTGAAAACGCCAAAGCTGCCTTTGGTTTGAAAACGGTAAAGCCGCCTTTGGTTTCAAAACGCTAAAGGCGCCTTTGGTTTGAAAACGCTAAAGCCGCCTTTGGTTTGAAAACGCTAAAGCCGCCTTTGGTTTGAAAACGTTAAAGCCGCCTTTGGTTTGAAAACGCTAAAGCCGCCTTTGGTTAAAAAAAACTAAAGCTGCCTTTGGTTTGAAAACGCCAAAGCTGTCTTTGGTTGGAAAACGCTAAAGCCGCCTTTGGTTTAAAAACGCTAAAGCCGCCTTTGATTTAAAAACGCTAAAGCTGCCTTAGGTTTCAAAATGCTAAAGCTGCCTTTGGTGTCAAAATGCTAAAGATGCCGAAGGTTTGAAAACGCTAAAGTTTCCAAAGGTTTGAAAATGCTAAAGACGCCTTTAGTTTCAAAATGCTGAAGTTGCCGAAGGTTTGAAAACGCTAAAGTTGTCGAAGGTTTGAAAATGCTAAAGCCGCCTTTGGTTTGAAAACGCTAAAGCAGCCTTTGGTTTGAAAACGCTAAAGCCGCCTTTGGTTTGTAAACGCTAAACCCACCTTTGGTTTCAAAATGCTAAAGCTGCCTTTGGTTTCAAAACGCTAAAGCTGCCTTTGGTTTCAAAACGCTAAAGCTGCCTTTTACTTACCTGTCCTTAATGTGGTTTGAAAATGTAGTTTGAAAATGCAAAAGTGTGTTTTGGTTTGCAAATGTTAAATTGGTGCCATTGGTATCAAAACGTTAAAGTGGCCTAAGGTTTGAAAACACTAAATCGCCTTTGGTTTGAAAATGCTAAAGCCGCCTTTGATTTTAAAACGCTAAAGCCGCCTTTGGTTTGAAAACGCTAAAGCTGCCTTTGGTTTGAAAACGCTAAATCCGCGTTTGGTTTGAAAATGCTAAAGTTGCCTAATGTTTGAAAACGCTAAAGTTGCCTTTGGTTTCAAAACACTAAAGTTGCAGAAGGTTTGAAAACGCTAAAGTTGCCGAAGGTTTGAAAATGCTATACCCGCCTTTGGTTTGAAAACGCTAAAGCTGCCTTTGGTTTCAAAATGCTTAAGCTGCCTTTAGTTTTAAAACAATAAAGTTGCCTCAGGTTTGAAAACACGAAATTTGCCTTTGGTTTGAGAACGCTAAAGCCGCCTTTGGTTTGAAAACGCTTAAGCTGCCTTTGGTTTGAAAATGCTAAAGCCGCCTTTGGTTTTAAAACTCGAAAGCTGCCTTTGGAATCAAAACGAAAATGCTGCCTTTGGTTTCAAAACGCTAAAGCTGCCTTTGGTTTCAAAACGCTAAAAATGCCGAAGGTTTGAAAACGCTAACGTTTCCGAAGGTTTGAAAACGCTAAAGCCGCCTTTAGTTTCAAAATGCTAAAGTTGCCAAAGGTTTGAAAACGCTAAAGCTGCCTTTGGTTTGAAAATGCTAAAGCTGCCTTTGGTCTCAAAACGCTGCAGCTGCCTTTGGTTTCTAAACGCAGAAGCTGCCTTTGGCAAAATGCTAATGTTGCCGAAGGTTTGAAAATGCTAAAGCCGCCTTTGGTTCAAAAAAACTAAAGCTGCCTTTGGTTTGAAAACGCCAAAGCTGCCTTTGGTTCGAAAACGCTAAAGCCGCCTTTGGTTTGAAAACGCTAAAGCCGCCATCGGTTTGAAAACGCTAAAGCTGCCTTTGATTCAAAAACGCTAAAGCTGCCTTAGGTTTCAAAATGCTAAAGCTGCCTTTGGTGTCAAAATGCTAAAGATGCCGAAGGTTTGAAAACGCTAAAGTTTCCAAAGGTTTGAAAACGCTAAAGCCGCCTTTAGTTTGAAAATGCTAAAATTGCCGATGGTTTGAAAACGCTAAAGTTGTCGAAGGTTTGAAAATGCTAAAGCTGCCTTTGGTTTGAAAACGCTAAAGCCGCCTTTGGTTTGAAAATGCTAAAGCCGTCTTTGGTTTCAAAATGCTAAAGCTGTCTTTGGTTTCAAAACGCTAAAGCTGCCTTTGGTATCAAAACGCTAAAGCTGCCTTTGGTTTCAAAATGCTAAAGCCGCCTTTGGTTTGAAAATGCTAAAGTTGCCGAAGGTTTGAAAACGCTAAAGTTGCCTATGGTTTGAAAACGCTAAAGCCGCCTTTGGTTTGAAAACGCTAAATCCGCTGTTGGTTTAAAATTGCTGAAGCCGCCTTTGGTTTGAAAACAATAAAGCCGCCTTTGGTTTGAAAACGCTTTAGCCACCTTTGGTTTGAAAACGCTAAAGTTGCCTTTGGTTTCAAAACGTTAAAGTTGCCGAAGGTTTGAAAACGCTAAAGTAGCCTTTGGTTTGAAAACGCTAAAGCCGCCTTTGGTTTCAAAATGCTAAAGCCGCCTTTGGTTTCAAAACGCTAAAGCCGCCTTTAGTTTCATAACGCTAAAGTTGCCTAAGGTTTGAAAGCGGTAAAGTTGCCAAAGGTTTCAAAATGATGAAGCTGCCTTTGGTTTGAAAACACTAAAGCTGCCGAAGGTTTGAAAATGCTTAAGCAGCCTTTGGTTTGAAAACTCTCTCAGAGAATCCCAGTCCTTCACAAATGCTCCTTGAAACTAGTTCCTAACAAATTCCCATCAATTGCCTGCAGAATCCACCATTCAATTGAAAGCATATTTCACTGAACTGTGGCAGCTGAACATCCAGAGGATGGGAAATGCAAGGAATTCTCTGCCCAAGTGGCTACGGGGACCAGTCCTTGAGACCAGTTCAACACCAAGGTGACAGGCCTTGATGTTACGGAATTGAGAGCATGGCATTAAATGTACTGAGATAAATGGTCTGACCCAGAGATAGAGCAGCTGAGGGGCAGCATGGTGGTGCAGCGGTGGAGTTGCTGCCTCACAGCACCAGAGGCCCAGGTTCGATTTCGACTTTGGGTGCAACCTGTACGGAGATTGTACATTCTCCCCGTAACTTGCGTGGACTTTCTCCAGGTGCTCCGCTTCCACCCACACTCCAAAGATGGACAGGTTTGTAAGCTAAATCTATATAATTAAAACTCTGATCTTGACCACTTCCTGTTTGCATTGCATATTGATTTTAGACAAATCGCTACCAATTATGGCTGTGATTTTTGGTAATCTTACTCAGAGACCCCTTCCACTGCGCAGGGCCAGAGGATTTTTCCCATCGATGAAAAATAAAAGACTTATTAATGTTTTAAAAATGTTGAGATTCTCCCTCCTGTCCATCACGCCTCGAAGGCCACGCCCCTTCCTGAGGGAATATAAAATCCAGTAGTGCAGAGGTGCCTCAGTTCTCTGCAAGATGGGGGTGAGCGACAGGTCACAGCTCCCAGTCGAAGCTGTGAATAACACTGAACACATGTCAATTAAACTGTGAGTGGTTTTACTTACCTGTCCTTAATGTGGTTTGAAAATGTAGTTTGAAAATGCAAGAGTGTGTTTTGGTTTGCAAATGTTAAATTTGCGTTGCCTTTGGTTTGAAGACGCTAACGCTGCCTGTGGTTTGAAGATGCTAATGCCGCCTTTGCTTTCAAAACGCTCAAGCCGCCTTTGGTTTCAAAACGCTCAAGCTGCCTTTGGTTCCAAAACGCTAAAGCCGCCTTTTGGTTTGAATACGCTAAAGGTGCCTATGGTTTGAAAACGCTAAAGCTGCCTTTGGTATCAAAACGCTAAAGTTGCCGAAGGTTTCAAAACGCTAAAGTCACCTAAGGTTTGAAACCGCTAAAGTTGCCTAAGGTTTGAAAACGCTAAAGCCGCCATTGGTTTGAAAATGCTAAATCTGCCTTTGGTTTGAAAACGCTAAAGCTGCCTTTGGTTTCAAAACGATAAAGCCGTCTTTGTATTGAAAACGCTAAAGTTGCCTTTGGTTTCAAAATGCTAAAGCCGCCTTTGGTTTGAAAACACTAAAGTTGCCTAAGGATTGAAAACGCCAACGTTGCCTTTGGTTTGAAAGTGCCAAATCCACCTTTGGTTTAAAAACGCTAAAGCTGCCGAAGGTTTTTTTTATTTTTTTTATTTTATTAGAAGTTAATACAGCACAAAACAGTACAGTGGAACCTAATTTTAGGTGCCAACTATGTAATACCGTAATCCATTCTATGTACAACCTATAGTTTTATGTTATGAGAAGGAAGGAAGCAAGACAAGAAAAAGAAAACAATAGAAAGAGGAAAAAGTGGAAAAATAGATGGTAGAGAGTAGAAAAACGTGAAGTGTGTATATAAAAAATAAAAAAGGAAGAGAGAAAGTGGAAAGTAGAAATAGAAGAGAAGGCCCCTTAAAAGAGAATTTTTCAAATCTGTATTCGGAGATGTAGATCTATCCGCGTCATGAACTGAAATCAGCTATCTTTACAGTACCGCTGCATCACATGATTCCAAAAAGTCGATGAAAGGAGACCAACTCCTTAAGAATCGGTCATATTTATCTATTAGTTGGAGTCTCATTTCTTCAAGGCGTGCTATGTCCATCATATTCCTAATCCACATTTTAGCAGTTGGTATGGTTGTATTTTTCCAAAATTTAAGTATCAATTTCTTTCCAATTATTAACCCATAATTAAAAAAAACATTTTGATCTTTATTTAAATTGGTATCTTCTCCTATTATTCCAAATATAATCCATTCCGTTTTGGGTTCTATTCTTGACTTGAAAAGCTTTGTAAAGATATCAAATATATCACTCCAAAATTTATTCAACTTTGTACATCCCTCAAATAAATGTGTTATATGAGCGTTTTGAAACAAACATTTATCGCATCTGGGAGAGACGTTTGGATAAAATGTATTCAACCTCGTTTTTGAATAATATAGTCTATGTAATAATTTGAATTGAATTAAATTATGTCTTGCATTAATAGAACAGTTATGTGTATTCATCAAATACTTTTCCCATCTATCCTTCGAGATCTTTATCATTAGCTCATGTTTCCAATCTTCCCTTAATGCTTCTGTTGAGGGTGATTCTCTATTTAATATATTATTATAAAAGTATGATATTAATTTTTGTGAATCAGCCTTAATATTCATTGCCTCTTCTAAAGGATCTAAAAATATAGTTTGAAATCTATGTGTATATTTCTTCATAAAGTCACATACCTGTATATATTTAAAATATTGATTATCCTTCAATTTAAATTTTAATTTTAATTGTTGAAATGATAACAGTTTGCCCACTTCATACATATCCCCTACCTTCCTAATCCCCAGTCTATCCCATTGTTGATATGTGTTGTCGATGAGAGAAGGTTTGAATGCGGGGTTGTTCAATAGTGGGGTTAGTACTGATAAATTATTTAATTTCAAGGATACTTTTATTTGTATCCAAATTCTTATTATATTGTGAATAATTGGGTTCTTCTTATATATTATACTATCCAATTTTATCGGTGAGAGCAGGATCGTTCCTATATCGTGCGGATAGTACTCCTCTTTCTCCATTCTTATCCACTCCAACTGCTGAGTGGAACTATCCAGCCAGTACATTATGTTCTTAATATGCACTGCCCAGTAGTAATACATAAAGTTAGGTAATGATAAACCCCCAACTTCTTTAGATTTGCACAAATGCTTTCGTTGAATTCTATGTGTTCTGTTGTCCCATATAAAATTAGTGATAGTGGAATCTAGTTTTTTGAAAAAATATTTTGGAATATATATTGGGATCGCTTGAAACAAATATATTAATTGTGGTAAGAAAGTCATTTTTATAGCGTTAATTCTACCTATCAATGAGAGCGGAAGCGTTTTCCAAAATTTAATCGTATCATTCAGTTTATTTAATAGTGGTATAAAATTGGCACTAAATAATGATTTGTGTCTTCTCGTAATTTGAATACCCAAATACTTGAATTTTTCTGTTGCAATTTTGAAGGGGAATTTTAGTAAGTGTCTCGAATCCTGTGGTTTTAAAGACATAATTTTGCTTTTATTCCAATTTATTCTATATCCTGAAAAAGAGCCGAATTCCTCAATTAGTGTTAATAAGGTGGGTATACTCGTTTGTGTATTAGTAATATATAAAAGGATAACATCAGCATATAATGAAATTTTATTCTTTGATTCCTTGCTGTTATATCCGTGAATATTCGGGTGATTTCTAATCCTTTCGGCCAGCGGTTCTATCATAAGGGCAAATAGCAATGGTGATAAGGCACACCCTTGCCTATTACCCCTTGATAAGTAAAATTTTGGAGATAGCGTATTGTTAGTTAATATTCTTGCCGTAGGTCTATCGTAAAGCAGTTTAATCCATCTAATAAAATTCTCTCCCGTATTAAATTTTTGGAGTACCTTGTATAAATACTGCCGTTCTACTTGATCAAATGCCTTCTCTGCATCCAGCGTGACAACTGAAATATCTTCATTGTCCTCATTATGAGAGTACATTATATTAAAAAGCCTTCTCAAATTATTAAATGATTGTCTTTTGGGTATAAATCCCGTTTGATCCGTATTTATTAAATTGTTAATAAAATTATTTAGCCTTCTAGCTAGAATCTTTGCTAAAATTTTCTGATCCGTATTTAGAAGTGAAATAGCTATATAAGAACCCGGTTCATCTAAATCTTTATCTTTTTTTGATATAAGCGTTATTGTTGCTTCTGCTAGGGTTTCTGGTAGTTTATTTTCAGCATAAGCCTGCATGTATAAATTGAATAATCTTGGTACGATTGAGTCCTGAAATCTTTTATAAAATTCATTACTAAAACCGTCTGGTCCTGGGGTCTTCCCATTTTTCAGTGAGTTTATTATTTGTTTTATTTCTTCACTAGTAATCCGTGCTCCTAATTGCTCTTGTTCTAAACTATCCAATTTTGGGAGCTTGCAATTATCTAAAACATTTGTAATTTTACTTACATCTGTCTTTATTTTAGATGTGTATAAATTATGATAAAATTGGGCAAACCTCTTATTAATATCCTTAGGCAATGTTAGAAACTCACCCTTATCCGATTTAATTTTAGTAATGGTTTTTTCCTTTTCTCGTTGCTTCAATTGCCTCGCAAGTAGTTTATGTGGCTTATCCCCAAATTCGAAGTGTGCTTGTTTTGTAATTTGGAATAATCTTATTACTCTAGCCGATAGTATTCTATTGACTTTATATTTCAATAAAGTTATCTTATTATGTTTATTTATGGTTGGGTCAGTTGCATTGTCCAGTTCTAGTAATTTTATTTTCTGTTCTATACACTGAAGTTCTCTTTTATTTTCCTTATTTTGAAAACTTTGGTAAGAGATTATGACACCGCGAATATATGCCTTGAAGGTTTCCCATAATAGCGGTGCAGAAATACCCGGCGTGTCATTTATTTCGAAAAAAAGTTTTATTTGTTCTTTTATATACTCATAACCCTGTGGGTTATTTAATATGTGTGCATTGAACCTCCAAAAAGGTTTTATACTCGGCATTCCCTCAATTTTAAGTATAAAAGTCAATGGTGAGTGATCAGAAATAATACTATTATGATATGATGGTTTATTCGTATACGGGATCAATTTTGTGTCCAATAAGAAATAGTCAATTCGCGAATAAGTTTTGTGAACTGATGAATAAAATGAGTATTCCCTACCACTTGGATTTGCTATTCTCCAAACATCAGCTATGTTATTATTTTTTATATAAGTATTTAAAAATTCACAGGTCTTAGTTTTAACAAGACGCTTCCCTAGCTTTATTGATTTATCTAAGTATGGGTCTATAACACAGTTGAAATCTCCCCCCATTATTATATTTTGAAAATTATGCTCTGCGATTAAATCTATTATTTTCCTAAAAAATTGTGGGTTATCAAAATTAGGCGTGTAAATATTTATCATAGTTATTGGTGTATTGTAAATTTCTACCGTGACTATAACATATCTTCCCTCTTTATCAGATATGGATTTCTTTAATTTAAAAGGTATGCCCTTCCGAATTATAATGTCCGTGCCTCTTGCTTTAGAGGTGAATGAGGAGTAATAGGTTTGACCTATCCAATTTGCCCTTAATCTGATCTGAGTTTGTTGTTTCAAATGTGTCCCTTGTAGGAAAGCAATATCCATATTTAATGATTTTAATTGTGCCAGAATTTTACCCCTCTTAATTGGCTCATTCGCACCTCTGATGTTCCAACTACAGAAGGTGAGACCTCCGATATTTATTCGACTATTATCTTGCGTTGGCTATTATTACCAGACTGTATGATTCATGTGATGCAGCCAAGTACCTCAGAATCCCGAATCCAGAGTTGTCCTTCATGATTTCTACAGTAGTTCTACATCTCCTAACACTATTAAACATAATTAAGGGAAAGAGAAAAACATAAAATAAAGTGTACATAAAAATTATTGAGTCATACAACACATAATTGTGAATAAACAAAAAAAGTGAATGTTATTTATCAAAAAAGCGATAAATTACAAAAAAGCCACCTAAGGTAGCTAGATTTGTTTTTAAATTGACCTCCGTCGATGAGATTATGCACTGGGCCTTATCCCCCTATTAGAATTTGACCCAACGTTAGTCGGTTCCCTCTAATTGTTACCAAAATTATCATATCAGGTCATCGCTGAACAGTTTAAAATAGAATAAAATAAAAGGGAAGGTAGAAGATTTGGATTAAAATAAAAGTAATTATGGGTTAAAATACCTCGTCAAAAATTACACTTTTCATTTACCTGTATGTTAGTTAATTCATTATTAGTATTTAGTATTT
The DNA here is from genome assembly GCA_036785375.1 of Leucoraja ocellata. Classification (NCBI taxonomy): domain Eukaryota; kingdom Metazoa; phylum Chordata; class Chondrichthyes; order Rajiformes; family Rajidae; genus Leucoraja; species Leucoraja ocellata. The sequence goes on along the minus strand of JAWMAR010000615.1, from coordinate 524,829 downwards.
AAAATATATGTCTAACCTCCCCCACCCTTCCTGCTATATAGTTAATCGTGTTAGTATAGGACATTACGCCTTTAACATTGGTTGAGTTTATTGCGCGTAATTGGATATTAGGTCATATGGTGTGGAACAGATGCCTCATATCATGGCCATTTCAAAAGGAGACGGTCTCATAATTCTCCGTGCTGAAGGGTTTGGTGACGAGCTTGCGACCTTGAGCTTTCATATGTGCTTTCAGTTCAATAGTTTAGTTCGGCCTGTGTTATTAAACAGCACATTCTTGCCAGATAAGACTGTCTGGTAACCGTCTGAAACGTTCTAGTGTCTTAATTTGAACAGAAAAAACAGAGTTCCACAGATAAAATGGCTATTATTCTGTTCCTCCTTGAATTGTGTTTAAAATCTCCTGGGCGTATTTGCAAGCAGAGTCCGGGTCCGTGAATGAGCGTTGCTTGCACTTAAACGTAATTAGCATTTTTACTGGATAGATCACGCCATAACGAACTTCAGAATGTCCATATAAAATACTGCTTGCCCTTTTAAACGCGTCTTTTTGCCAGAATTTCCCGAGGATAATCCCTGTAGAATCTTACGATATTATCAGCGAATGTAAGATTTTCTCCATAGGTTATCTTCTTTAATAGAGTTTCCACAGTTGAAATATCTAGAAACTTTACAATAATTTGCCTTGGTGTAGCATTATCATGTTTTTGAAAGCGACCCACTCGATGAGCCAGATCTATCTTTGGTTTTTCAGGAAGTTTGAAAACATCTTTAAGTAGATTAATAATAAAATCACGCATTTGAAGGCCGTGTTCAGCACCCTCTTTAACTCCTACTATTCTCAGATTTTGCCTCCTTGACCTGGCCTCTAAATCTTGACATTTCTCATTCAGTTTATTCGTTAACTCCCAATTCGTATCGTGTTGTTTTTTCAGACCTGTTATCTCTTGGCTCATCTGTTCCATCTCACCCTCCATTTCTTCCATCAATTTTTCCGTGTCTGTTAATTGCTTCAGCAGGGTGTCATGTTTGTTGTTATAATCTCTCCGCATACTTTCCATTTCCTTCGCTGTCCTGGACTCCAAATCTTTAAACTGCTGGTTCAGGGCTACATAAAGCTCTTTTACTTCGCCGCAGCTATTATCAATTTTCTTAGAAAGATTGCCCTCCATAGTGGAGAAGTTATTCTGAATTGTAGAATTCATTTTGGCAAATTGCTTCTGAAGATCTTTAGTAATGTCTTTAAGAATATTAGCTCTTACCGTTTCTTCCCAGTTTTTCATTTCTTTCTCCTTTGTATCACTTCTCGCAGCCATATCGCTTGTAGGTTGTTGAGGTTCCAGCTCCTCTTCCAAACTTTCAAACGTGGGTTCAGGGGTGGTTTCAAGCTCATCCAGAGCTTTTTGGAGCTGGAAACTGATTTTCGTTTTCTTGAGTCCTCTCTGACCTCTTCTCTTTCTCATCCAGTTTTTACAATAAGATCGTTTTAAATCCCAAAACCACCAGTACCGTTTGATGGAGACAGTACCCTTGACGTTCAGCAAACCTGATAAGAATTTTTAACTCGATCCTGGCATGGGAGTCGACTTTAATCGCGGTTTGCCTGGAGGAGAGCTCAGTGCAGCTGCCTTCACTGCTTCATAGCAGCCACCGGAAGTCTGCCTTTGGTTTGAAAATGGAAAAGTTGCCAAAGGTTTGAAAACGCTAATGTTACCGAAGGTTTGAAAATGCTAAAGCCGCCTTTGGTTTGAAAAAACTAAAGCTGCCTTTTGTTTCAAAACGCTAAAGCTGCCTTTGGTTTCAAAATGCTAAAGCTGCCTTTGGTATCAAAACACTAAAACTGCCTTTGTTTTCAAAACGCTATAGTTGCCTAAGGTTTGAAAACGCTAAATCCGCCTTTGGTTTGAAAACGCTAAAGCTGCCTTTGCTATAAAAATGCTAAAGCTGCCTTTGGTTTCAAAACGCTGAAGCTGCCTTTGGTTTCAAAGCACTAAAGTTGCCTTTGGTTTCAAAACGCTAAAGCCACCTTTGGTTATATAACGCTAAAGTTGCCTAAGGTTTGAAAACGCTAAGGTTGCCGAAGGTTTGAAAACACTGAAGCCGCATTTGGTTTATATATATTTCCCTCTCTCCCCTCCCTCTCCCCCCATTCTCTCCCCCTCTCCTACCCCTCGCTCTCCCCCTCTCCATTCCCTCTACCCCTCTCTCCCCTTCCCCCCACCCCATGTCCCCACTCTGCCACGTCCCACTCACATCCCCTCCCAAACCACTCTTTCCGTCCTCTCCCACCCCCCTTTGCCCCTCTTCCCCCATCCCCCACCACTCTCTCCCTCCCCCTTCCCATCCCTCTTACACCATTCCCTGCTACCCCTCTCCCCCTCATTCCCCTCTCCTCTCCCTCCCACCCCTTTCTCTCACCACTCCTCTCCCTCCCCTCCCCCTACCCCTCTCTTCCTTTCCCCTCATCATAAACGCCAAAGCCGCCTCTGGTTTGAAAACGCTAAACCCGCCTTTGGTTTCAAAACGCTAAACCCGCCTTTGGTTTCAAAATGCTAAAGCTGCCTTTGGTATCAAAACGCTAAAGTTGCCGAAGAATTCAAAACGCTAAAGCTGCCTTTGGTATCAAAACGCTAAAGCTGCCTTTGGTTTCAAAATGCTAAAGCCGCCTTTGGTTTGAAAATGCTGAAGTTGCCGAAGGTTTGAAAACGCTAAAGTTGACTATGGTTTGAAAATGCTAAAGCCGCCTTTGGTTTGAAAACGCTAAATCCGCCGTTGGTTTGAAATTGCTGAAGCCGCCTTTGGTTTGAAAGCAATAAAGCCGCCTTTGGTTTGAAAACGCTTTAGCCACCTTTGGTTTGAAAACGCTAAAGTTGCCTTTGGTTTCAAAACGTTAAAGTTGCCGAAGGTTTGAAAACGCTAAAGTTGCCGAAGGTTTGAAAACGCTAAATCTGCCTTTGGTTTGAAAATGCTAAAGCCGCCTTTGATTTGAAAACGCTAAAGCCGCCTTTGGTTTGAAAACGCTAAAGCCGCCTTTAGTTTCATAACGCTAAAGTTGCCTAAGGTTTGAAAGCGGTAAAGTTGCCAAAGGCTTCAAAATGATGAAGCTGCCTTTGGTTTGAAAACACTAAAGCTGCCGAAGGTTTGAAAATGCTTAAGCAGCCTTTGGTTTGAAAACGCTTAAGGTGCCTTTGCTTTTAAAACGCTAAAGCCGCCTTTGGTTTCAAAACACTAAAGCCGCCTTCGGTTTGGAAACAGTAAAGTTGCCTCAGGTTTGAAAACGCTAAAGATGCCTTTGGTTTCAAAACGTTGAAGCTGCCTATGGTTTCAAAACGCTGAAGCTGCCTTTGGTTTCAAAATGCTAAAGCTGCCTTGATTTCAAAATGCTAAAGCCACCTTTGGTTTCAAAACCCTAAAGTTGCCGAAGGTTTAAAAACGCTAAAGTTGCCTATGGTTGGAAACCGCTAAAGTTGCCTAAGGTTTGAAAATGCTAAAGTCTCCGAAGGTTTGAATACACTAAATCCGCCTTTGGTTTGAAAACGCTAACGCTGCTTTTGGTTTCAAAATGCTAAAGCCACCTTTGGTTTCAAAACGCTAAAGCCGCCTTTAGTTTCATAATGCTAACGTTGCCTAAGGTTTGAAAATACTAAAGTTGCCTATGGTTTGAAAACGCTAAGGTTGCCGAAGGTTTGAAAACGCACAGGTGCACAGTAGAGAGCATGCTGACCGGTTGCATCATGGCTTGGTTCAGCAACTTTAGTGCCCTGGAGATGAAAATACTACAAAAAGTAGTAAACACTGCCCAGTCCATCATCGGCTCTGACCTCCCTTCCATCGAGGGGATCTATCGCAGTCACTGCATCAAAAAGGCTGGCAGTGTCATCAATGACCCACACCATCCTGGTCACACACTCAGTTAGAAGGTACAGGAGCATGAAGACTGCAACAACCAGGTTCAGGAATAGCTGCTTCCTCACAACCATCAGGCTATTAAACTTGGCTCGGACAAAACTCTGACCATTAATAGCCCATTATCTGTTATTTGCGCTTTATCAGTTTATTCATGTGTGTATATATTTATATAATGGCATATGGACACACTGATCTCTTCTGTATTCATGCCTACTATGTTCTGTTGTGCTGAAGCAACGCAAGAATTTCATTGTCCTATCAGGGACACATGACAATAAACTCTCTTGAATCTTGAATCTCTATTCTGATCGACAGGATAGCCAATTAGGTCAGACATGGCTGCGGAAGGACGAAGAACAACTTGCAACCTACTAAAACCCACACATGGAATTTTAAATATGCATTTTAAGCTTCTACTGCTGTGGAAGAGTTTCAGTGAATGCCAAGATCCACCAGGTACTCATTGATTTCTGACACTCTGAAAAGACATTTGGACAGAAATATTGACAAAGGGTTTTGAGGACTGTGGGCCAAATGAGCCCAGTTTGCCAACTTGCTTGGCAAGGCCAACTAACAACATGTTGCATGACTACAACACCATGACTATCTTGGAGTCCCAGGGATGGACATGATTGTGCCGAGGACCTCCTGTGATTGTGCAAGTTACTGGGTCGCTGGTGGCTGTACCAGAATGTGGGAAAGGGGTGAATGGGAGGGATCCTGCAGCCAGGGCAGCTCCTGGGTAATAAGGTTATAAGTGATATGAGCAGAATTAGGCCATTCAACCCATCTACTCTGCCAATCAATCGTGGATGATCTATCTCTCCCTCCTAACCGCATTCTCCTGCATTCTCCCCATAACCCCTGACACCCGGACTGCTCACGGGCAGCCGTGACCAACGGAGGTGAAGGGCTCCAGGAGGAAGAGCGAGAGTGCACAAGGATGGGACGGTCAGGGGCTCACCCGAGTGCTTTCCAGCGCACCCAGCATCGGCACAAGACCAGATACCTGTGGATGTCATCAAGAGGCCAACACCTGCAGAGGCAGAAAGGTTGCACTGTGTTGCCAGTTTCAACACAGCCTGAACTGCATTCAACTTGCACTGAAGCAAGCAACATTCAAAGTATGCAGTCGCCTCAGTCTGCACAGTTGCCAAACACTTTAATTCCCCTTCCCATTCCCACATTTAACCTTTCTGTCCTGCGCCTCCTCCATTGTCAGAGTGAGGCCAAACGCAAATTGGAGGAACAACATCTCATATTTTGCATTGGCAGATTAAAACCTAGTGGTATGAATATTAATTTCTATAACTTCAAGTAAACCTTGCACTCCCTGTCTCCTCCACCCAAGTTGTAGCAGCTTCAAAGTCGTCTTGATGAGTCTCATTGTCTGTAGTCTTTCTCACCCAACAGCTAACAACGGCCTCTTGCTTTTATCATTGTTACTTTTTTGCACATCTTTCATTCATTTGTTCTATATCTCTCTACATCACCGTCTATGTCTCTCATTTCCCTTTCCCCCGACTGTCTGAAGAAAGGTCTCGACACTAAACCTCACGTATTTCTTTTCTCCAGAGATTCTGTCTGACCCACTGAGTTACTCCAGCATTTTGTGCTTATCTTTGGTGTAAACTAGCATCTGCAGTTCCTTCCCACACATTAATCTTTGCTTTTTACCACAAATCTAATTTTGGTTCCAATGTATCACTCACCTTTTACCTTTTGACCAGCCTGCCATAAGGGACCTTGCCAAAAACCTCACTGAAAACCACAGTCTCCATGAAACACGCTGCCCTTATCAATTCTTTGTCACCAACTCAAACAATTAAACCATCAGTCAGACAAGGCCTTCCTGCATGAACTCCATCCTGACAACCTCTCCTTAACTCAACTTTATACAATAGACAATAGGTGTAGCAGTAGGCCATTTGAGCCAGCACCGCCATTCAATATGATCATGGCTGATCATCTACAATCAGAACCCTGTTCCTGGCTTCTCACCATATACATTGACACCGCTCTCTTTAAGAGCTCTATCTAACTCTCTTGAAAGCATCCAGAGAATTGGCATCCACTAGCAAGAATGTCCTTCCTCAAATTTGGAGACAAAAACTGCACACAATGCTTCAGGTGTGGTCTCACTAGGGCCCCGTACAACTGCAGAAGGAACTCTTTGCTCCTATACGCAATTCCTCTTATGAAGGCCAACATGCCATTAGCTTTCTTCACTGCCTGCTGTACCTGCATGCTTACTTTCAGTTCTAAAAATCATTCACTTCTAAATGAATTTTATACCATTTTGAATCTATTCCAATAATTTGTCCTCTACAGTTTAAGCCAACTGGCCTGTAATTACTTGGGATCTCCCATGCTCCCCTTTTAAACAACCGTATGTTAGTAATCTAATCCTCCAGTATTACTCCTGCAGTGAGGAAGAATCAAAATATCACAGTCGGAGCATCTATAATTTCTTCCCTGGCTCCCTTCAACATCCTGGGATACATTTCATCCGAGCCTGGTCAGTTACCCATTGACTAAAATGACCGACCCTTGATGCCATCAACTGTCGTATCTGCTTCCACCATTATCCCGGGAAGCACGTTCCAGACACCCACCACTTTTAAAAAACAACTTTAGGGCCATATCTCCTTTAAACATCGCCACTCTCACCTGAAAGCTCAAAGTAAAAGAAGTACTTTCAAAGTAAAAGAAGTACTGACACTTTTGAAAAATATAAAAGTGGATAAGTCTCCAGGTCCTGACAGGATATTCCCTAGGACATTGAGGGAAGTTAGTGTAGAAATAGCCGGGGCTATGACAGAAATATTTCAAATGTCATTAGAAACGGGAATAGTCCCCGAGGATTGGCGTACTGCGCATGTTGTTCCATTGTTTAAAAAGGGTTCTAAGAGTAAACCTAGCAATTATAGACCTGTTAGTTTGACTTCAGTGGTGGGCAAATTAATGGAAAAGATACTTAGAGACAATATATATAAGCATCTAGATAAACAGGGTCTGATTAGGAACAGTCAACATGGATTTGTGCCTGGAAGGTCATGTTTGACTAATCTTCTTGAATTTTTTGAAGAGGTTACTAGGGAAATTGACGAGGGTAAAGCAGTGGATGTTGTCTATATGGACTTTAGTAAGGCCTTTGACAAGGTTCCTCATGGAAGGTTGGTTAAGAAGGTTCAACTGTTGGGTATAAATGCAGGAATAGCAAGATGGATTCAACAGTGGCTGAATGGGAGAAGCCAGAGGGTAATGGTGGATGGCTGTTTATCGGGTTGGAGGCAGGTGACTAGTGGGGTGCCTCAGGGATCTGTGTTGGGTCCTTTGTTGTTTGTCATGTACATCAATGATCTGGATGAAGGTGTGGTAAATTGGATTAGTAAGTATGCAGATGATACTAAGATAGGGGGTGTTGTGGATAATGAAGAGGATTTCCAAAGTCTACAGAGTGATTTAGACCATTTGGAAAAATGGGCTGAAAGATGGCAGATGGAGTTTAATGCTGATAAATGTGAGGTGCTACACCTTGGCAGGACAAATCAAAATAGGACGTACATGGTAAATGGTAGGGAATTGAAGAATACAGTTGAACAGAGGGATTTGGGTATAACCGTGCATAGTTCCTTGAAGGTGGAATCTCATATAGATAGGGTGGTAAAGAAAGCTTTTGGTATGCTAGCCTTTATAAATCAGAGCATTGAGTATAGAAGCTGGGATGTAATGTTGAAATTGTACAAGGCATTGGTGAGACCAAATCTGGAGTATGGGGTACAATTTTGGTCGCCAAATTATAGGAAGGATGTCAACAAAATAGAGAGAGTACAGAGATTTACTAGAATGTTGCCTGGGTTTCAACAACTAAGTTACAGAGATAGGTTGAATAAGTTAGGTCTTTATTCTCTGGAGCGCAGAAGGTTAAGGGGGGACCTGATAGAGGTCTTTAAAATGATGAGAGGGATAGACAGAGTTGATGTGGACAAGCTTTTCCCTTTGAGAATAGGGAAGATTCAAACAAGGGGACATGACTTCAGAATTAAGGGACAGAAGTTTAGGGGTAATATGAGGGGGAACCTCTTTACGCAGAGAGTGGTGGCGGTGTGGAATGAGCTCCCAGTGGAAGTGGTGGAGGCAGGTTCATTGGTATCATTTAAAAATAAATTGGATAGGCATATGGATGAGAAGGGAATGGAGGGTTATGGTACGAGTGCAGGCAGGTGGGACTAAGGGGAAAAAAATTTGTTCGGCATGGACTTGTAGGGCCGAGATGGCCTGTTTCCGTGCTGTAATTGTTATATGGTTATATGGTTATATGGTTAAAGCTATGCCCTCTAGCCTTTGACATTTTCCCCTCGATGGAATCCTTGCAGCAAGTGGAGCCACACTCCTCCATTGGATTTTCCAGCCTTACTCTCAGTCAACCAGTCTTGCCCCCAAACACTCACTAACTTCATGCTATCGTTCCCTGTTCTGCCCATCTCCCCCCCAAATCTTGGCTCAAATTTCCTTCCATACCAAACCATATCAACCCATCCAAACTGCGTTAGCAAACCCATCGAAGAGATTGGTCCCAGCCTCGATGTGCAACCTGCCCTCAGAACCAGTGCCAGTGCCCGAGGAATATACAGCCCTCCCTCCTGCACCATCACTCCCCTACTCATCATCCACATTCCCTTCCCACACCTACACTCACTGTACCAGCTACTGGGAGCAATCTGGAGATTAGTATCTTTGCACACGTTACAACAGCGAGATTATCAAATACAAGCACCCTGATAATCGAATATAAAGACAGGGATGTAACGCTGAGGCTTTTTAAGGCACTGGCCAGACCACATTAGGAGTATTGTGAGCAGTTTTGGGCTCCACATCTGAAGAAGGAAATGCTGGCATTGGAGAGGGTCCAGAGGTGGTTTACGGGAATGATCCCAGGAATAAGTGGGTTGACGTGTGATGAGCATTTGCAAACACTACGCCTGTACTCGCTGGACCTGTACTCGCTGTAGGATGAGGAGGGACTTCATTGAAACTTGCTGAATAATGAAAGGTCTGGATAGAGTGGATGTGGAGAGGATGTTTCCACTAGTGAAAGAGTTTGGGACCAGAGGCCGTAGTCCCAGAACAAAACCACGTACCTTTAGAAAGTAGACGAGGTGGAATTTCTTTAGTTAGGGAATGATGAATCTGTGAAATTCATTGCCACAGACGGCTGAGAAGACCAAGACAACGGGTATGTTTAAGGTGGAGATTGATAAGATTCTTGATTTGTACGGGTGTCGGAGGTTATGGGGAACAGGCAGGAAAATCGGGTTGAGAGGGAAAGATAGATCAGCCATGATTGAATAGTGGAGCAGGCTTGATGGGCCAAATGGCCTAATTCTGTTCCTATAATTTATGAACAATATAACACAACCTCAATTCAGCTGCTTGGACCTCACTCTCTAATTCCAATAAGAACCTTGGGCTCGGGATACTCAGTTGACACTATAAATTCACCAGTCTGTTCTGTCAAACAGACGGCTAAATACAGCACAGGGCCCACCCCCAATCCTTCCCTCCACCTTTAATCCTTTACTCTTAACTTGACTGTTTCTCCTCATGCTTTGCCTCAACTCCTCAGTGAAGATTTTCTCTTCATATTGTCCTGCAGACATCAATGATCGATGAAGTGAGATGTGAAATGGAGCAGGTCCTTACCCAGTAATGCCAGCAACACCAGCAGCATCCACTTCTTCACGTGAGGGACACACCTGGAGGGGAAACACACTCGTCAGCCGGCTATTGGACCCAACCCTGTCTCAGATGGATGGATACAAAAAGCTGCTGTAACTCAGTGGGTCGGGCAGCATCTCTGGAGTCTGAAGAAGGGCGTTGTCCTGATATGTCACCCATTCCTTCTCTCCAGGGATGCTGCCCGACCCGCTGAGTTACTCCAGCTTGTTGTGTCTATCTTTGGTTTAAAACACCATCTCCAGTTCCTTCCCACACACACGTTTCAAGCAAATCGATTGCTGCCATCAAACAGACAGAATCAGGTCAATGATTATGGCCAAGAGATGGACAGACCCCTCCATGGACCCACGCTGCTGACTGACCTTCAGTCCACACACCCAAAGCTCAGAGCCACGGTGACTCTGGTGCAAAGATTAGTCAACCTAGGGTACAGGATCAGAGGGCTGTTCTGTGGATGTATCTGGGGTAGAAGTGAGGGCAGGCTATCTTGTAGTCCGTGGCTCGAAGGGCAGAATGGCCTACTCCTACACCTATATTTCTGTCTTTCGGAGTTGGCGCCGTCCTGTAGGGGGTATGGCTGCCTAGCCTGCAGCAGTCCGTTTTTTTTCATCTCTTTTTCTATTTTTAGTTAGTTTAGTGTTTTGTTTTGAGGAGTTCTAGCTTTTTTGTGTGTGGGGGAGGGGGGGGGAGGGGGAAACTAATTTTCAGGGTCCCTACCTGGTCGGAGATACAGCTTTTCTCCAGGCTGCAGCTTCGACCCGTCCACGCGGCCTACCAGCGGGCCTGGAGCGGCGTCTCCTGAGGGGACCGCCTGGAGCTTCGGCATCGGCGGCGGCACCAGCTCAGCAGCAGCGGTGGCACCGGCTCAGTGGCGGCGGCACCGACTCAGCAGCTGCGGCGGCGGCACCGGCTCGGCGGCGGCACCGGCGACGGCACGGCGGCGGCACCGGCTCAGCAGCGGAGGCGGCACCGGCGGAGCTGCGGGTCGGAGGACGGCGGTGCAGTGCTGGAGTGCCATTGTGGGGCTGGCGGTGACTTCGCTGAAACTCCGGTAACTGGAACTGGGTCCGTTGCGGAGCTGCGGGTCTGTGGAGCGGCTGCGGGCCGCGGCGCTGAACTTTCCATCGGGAGCCTGGGATCTCCTGATGAGATCGCCAGTTGAGCTCCATTCGGTGCGGCCCTGTCAGCTCCGGTAGCCACGGTCTCGAGTAAGGAGGCCCGACTATGGGGGGACATGAAGATGGGACTGGACTTTGTGCCTTTCCCCACAATGGGAACCATTGTGGGGGGATGTTTTGATGTTGAAACTATCTATCACTGTCATGTTGTATTCTTTTTTAATGTGCTGCATGGCAAAAAGAATTTCACAACACCTAGGTGTATGTGACAAAATAAATTTGATTTGATTTGATTTGATTTGTCTTTCCTATGTTTCTAGTGGGTTTATCTGGGGCAGTACAAGTGGGTTGGCCTGTGGTGGGTTTACCTAGGGTACAATAAATAGGCTATCATTTTTTAAGTTTAGTTTAGAGACGCAGCACAGAAACAGGCCCTTCTGCCCACGAGTCCGCACCGACCAACGAATCCCGCCCACTAATACTACCCTACACAGACCAGAGTCATAGAGTGATACAGTTTGGGTACAGGCCTTTCGGCCCAACTTGCCCATACCAACAATGTCCCAGCTACACTTGCCTACGATTAATCCATATTCCTCCAAACCTGTCCTATCCATGTACCTATCTAACTGTTTTTTAAAACGATGGGATAGTCTCAGCCTCAACTACCTCCTCTGGCAACTTGTTCCATACACCCACCACCTTTTTGTGTGAAAACATCACCTTTCGGATTCCTATTAAATCTTTTCCTGTTCACCTTGACATATGTCCTCTGCTCCTCGATTCCCCTACTCTGGGTAAGAAACTGTGCATCTACCCGATAGATAGATAGATAGAATCTTTATTTGCCACGCAACCAGGGTTGGTGGTACTTGGGTTCGGTACATGATGGTACACTGCTTTAGTCACATTAACACATATAACAACACAGATCATAGTAATAAAGTGCATCCATACCACATCACAAATCACAAATCTCACCAACAGAACATAGTGCAAATGAACAGACAAAGACCATAGACAAGACACTATATACATCAAGAGTCCTTAGTGTTGTATGTCATTGGAGGGAATTGAGTGTTCTTATTGCTGAGGGGAAGAAGCTGTTTTTAAAACGGGTGGATTTTGTGCAAGTGACCAGAGGCGCCTCCCTGAAGGGAGAGACTGGAAAAGGTGGTTTGCTGGATGGGAGGGGTCCGAGATTATCTTTATTGTCCGTTTTGAGGTACGTTGGACAGAGTAGACAGCTATCTGCAAAGCCAAAAGAGATGGGGGAGATATTGAACAATTTATTTTCTTTGGTATTCACCAAAGAGAAGGATATTGAATTATGTGAGGTAAGGGAAATTAGTAGAGTAGCTATGGATACTATGAGTTTCAAAGTAAAAGAAGTACTGACACTTTTGAAAAATATAAAAGTGGATAAGTCTCCAGGTCCTGACAGGATATTCCCTAGGACATTTAGGGAAGTTAGTGTAGAAATAGCCGGGGCTATATGACAGCAATTTTTCAAATGTCATTAGAAACAGGAATAGTCCCCGAGGATTGGCGTACTGCGCATGTTGTTCCATTGTTTAAAAACGGTCCTAAGAGTAAACCTAGCAATTATAGGCCTGTTAGTTTGACTTCAGTGGTGGGCAAATTAATGGAAAAGGTACTTGTCTGATTAGGAACAGTCAGCATAGATTTGTGCCTGGAAGGTCATGTTTGACTAATCTTCTTGAATTTTTGAAGAGGTTACTAGGGAAATTGACGAGGGTAAAGCAGTGGGTGTTGTCTATATGGACTTTAGTAAGGCCTTTGACAAGGTTCCTCATGGAAGGTTGGTTAAGAAGGTTCAACTGTTGGGTATAAATGCAGGAATAGCAAGATAGATTCAACAGTGGCTGAATGGGAGAAGCCAGAGGGTAATGGTGGATGGTTGTTTGTCGGTTGGAGGCAGGTAACTAGTGGGATGTCTCAGGGATCGGTGTTGAGCCCTTTGTTGTTTGTCATGTGCATCAGTGATCTGGATGAAGGTGTGGTAAATTGGATTAGTAAGTATGCAGATGATACCAAGATAGGGGGTGTTGTGGATAATGAAGAGGATTTCCAAAGTCTACAGAGTGGTTTAGGCCATTTGGAAGAATAGGCTGAAAGATGGCAGATGGAGTTTAATGCTGATAAATGTGAGGTGCTACACCTTGGCAGGACAAATCAAAATAGAACATACATGGTAAATGGTAGAGAATTGAAGAATACAGTTGAACAAAGGGATCTGGGAATAACCGTGCATAGTTCCTTGAAGGTGGAATCTCATATAGATAGGGTGGTAAAGAAAGCATTTGGTATGCTAGCCTTTATAAATCAGAGCATTGAGTATAGAAGCTGGGATGTAATGTTAAAATTGTACAAGGCATTGGTGAGAACAAATCTGGAGTATGGTGTACAATTTTGATCGCCCAATTATAGGAAGGATGTCAACAAAATAGAGAGAGTACAGAGGAGATTTACTAGAATGTTGCCTGGGTTTCAACAACTAAGTTACAGAGAAAGGTTGAATAAGTTAGGTCTTTATTCTCTGGAGCACAGAAGGTTAAGGGGGGACTTGATAGAGGTCTTTAAAATGATGAGAGGGATAGACAGAGTTGATGTGGATCAGCTTTTCCCTTTGAGAATAGGGAAGATTCAAACAAGAGGACATGACTTCAGAATTAAGGGACAGAAGTTTAGGGGTAACATGAGGGGGAATTTCTTTAATCAGAGAGTGGTAGCGGTGTGGAATGAGATTACCGTGGAAGTGGTGGAGGCAGGTTCGTTGGTATCATTTAAAAATACATTGGATAGGCATATGGATGAGAAGGGAATGGAGGGTTATGGTATGAGTGCAGGCAGGTGGGAAAAAAGCTGTTCGGCACGAACTTGTAGGGCCGAGATGGCCTGTTTCCGTGCTGTAATTGTTATATGGTTATATGGTTGGAGGTAAATGGAATGGATTGAGGGGAGGGGGGAGTTGATGGTCCTGGAGGCCTTGGAGACAATGCGCTGTATTCTGTGTAGTGAGTGACTGTCACGGTTTCCGTACCAGACTGTGATTGAGGAGGTGATGATGCTTTTGTCACATCCTCTCTATTCCTCTCATGATTTTGTATGCCTCTATAAGATCTCCCCTCATCCTGCTACGCTCCATGGAAGAGACCCAGCCTACTCAACCTCTCCCCATAGCTCACACCCTCTAGTCCTGGTAACATTCTCGTAAATCTTCTCTGAACCCTTTCAAGCTTGACAATATTTTTCCTATAACATGGTGCCCCGAACTGAACACAATATTCTAAATGCGGTCTCACCAACGTTCCTATACAACTGAAATATGACCTACCAGTTTCCACAATCAAAACTCTGACTGATGAAGGCCAATGTGCCAAATCCTTTTTGACCACGTTATCTACCTGCGACTCGACCTTCAAGGAACCATGCACCTGCCCTCCTAGATCCCTCTGCTCTACAACCCAGAGGCCTACCATTTACTGAATAGGTCCTGCCCTTTTTCAATGTCCCAAAATGCAACATCTCACATCTCTGTATTAAATTCCATCAATTATTCCTCAGCCCACCTGGCCAATCGATCCAGATCTTGCTGCAATCTTTCACAACCACCTTCACTATCTGCAAAACCAGTCACATTTGTATCATCAGCAAACTTGCTAATCTTGCCCTGTATGTTCTGATCCAAATCATTGATGTAGATGACAAACAGTAATGGGCCCAGCACCCAACCACGAGTCACACCAGTAGTCACAGACCTCCAGTCCGAGTAGCAATGTTCCACCATCACCCTCTGCTTCCTTCATGGAACTAATTTGCTATCCATTCAGCTATCTCTACTTGGATCCTTGGAGATTAGTGGGCACAATTAGGGCACATGGTATTGGGGGTAGAGTGCTGACATGGATAGAGAAATGGTTGGCAGACAGGAAACAAAGAGTAGGGATTAACGGGTCCCTTTAAGAATGGCAGGCAGTGACTAGTGGGATACCACAAGGCTCGGTGCTGGGACCGCAGCTATTTACAATATACACCAATGATTGGATGCAGGGATTCAAAGTAACATTAGCAAATTTGCAGATGACACAAAGCTGGGTGGCAGTGTGAACTGTGAGTGGGATGCTATAAGAATATAGGGTGACTTGGACAGGTTGGGGGAGTGGGCAGATGCATGGCAGACAAAGTTTAATGGAGATCAATGTGAAGTTATCCACATTGGTAGCAAAAAACAGGAAGGCAGATTACTATCTAAATGGCATCAAGGGAAAAGGGAAAGTACAACAGGATCCGAGGGTCCTTGTTCATCAGTCTATGAAAGTAAGCATGCAGGTACAGCAGGCAGTGAAGAGAGCTAATGGCAGGTTGGCCTTTATAACAAGAGTAGTCGAGTATAGGAGCAAAGAGGTCCTTCTGCAGTTGTACAGAGCCCTAGTGAGACCACACCTGGAGTATTGTGTGCAGTTTTGGTCCCCTAATTTGAGGAAGGACATTCTTGCTGTTGAGGGAGTGCAGTGTAAGTTCACCAGGTTAATTCCTGGGATGGCGGGACTGTCGTATGCTGAGAGAATGGAGCGGCTGAGCTTCTACACTCTGGAGTGAATATGATTAACATATAAGATTGTTAATGGTTTGGACACGCTAGAGGCAGGAAACATGTTCCCGATGTTGGGGGAGTCCATAACCAGGGGCCACAATTTAAGAATAAGGAGCAAGCCATTTAGAACGAGGAGGAGGAAACACTTTTTCTCACAGAGCTGTGAGTGTGGAATTCTCTGTCTGAGAGGATGGTGGAGACCGGTTCTGTGGATACTTTCAAGAGAGAGCTAGAGAGGGCTCTTAAAAATAGCGGAGTCAGGGGATATGGAGAGAAGGCAGGAACGGGGTACTGATTGGGGATGATCAGCCATGATCACATTGATGGCTGGAAGGGCCGAATGGCCTACTCCTGCACCTATTGTCTATTGTCTATTATCGTGGGTTGAGGGTGACTGGGTGTCCTGTGGGAGGGTGTGTTCAGTACAGAGGTGGGGAGGAGATGGAGGAGGCAGCGGCGATGGGTGACTTTGCTTCAGTTGACCAGGTGGAGGAAGGGAGTCTGTGGATCCCCGGAGGACGTACCTGGACAGAGTAAAGACATCGATCAAGGAGATGGCCGTTGTTAACTTGTACCAGGCTGTGCCCAACCACCAGTAAACCAGGGGCACAGCTTTTTCTGAAAGAGACAGCAACACAACATTAGACAACGTTTGGCCCCGATGCTTCCCATCAGTGGAAGCGGAGAGAGCTCAGACTCTCCCACACGGAACCCACTGATACTGTGGAACCACGTCAGGCTGAGAGACCTTCTCCCCTGCAGGGACCACCACAGAAAGTCCACCGCAAGGTGGTGGCAGGAGAACACAGGGGAGCTGTAGGGAACCAAAGAAAAAATAGGTGGCAGAGATATCAACGGGACAACAGCACTGATGGGGGTACTCCAGTGGCCACGACGGGCCGAATGGCCTCCTTTTCTGTCCAGACTAAATAATTGGGAGATTGTCAATGACACTTCCACCAAGCAGGGAGTATCACCTTTCAACACAGAGAGATTGCCTGGTTGTGGATGGATAGCAGCCGCCTGTCCCAGTCATCTTTTCCCGCAACTAAAAGATAGACACAAAAAGCTGGAGTAACTCAGCGGGTCAGGCAGTATCTCTGGAGAAAAGGAATAGGTGACGTTCTGTCTTCAGACTGAGAGTCAGGGGAAAGGGAAACAAGTGATATAGATGGTGATGTAAAGAGATATGGCACAAATGATGAACGATATACAAAAAAGTAACGATGATGAAGGAAAGGATGCATTGTTGGTTGGCTGTGGGCTCAGTGTTAACAAATGATCCCAGGAATTAACCTGGTGAACCTACACTGCACTCCCTTAACAAATGTAGAAACCCTTCGGATTTACTTTTACCTTACTTGCCAAAGCAACCTCATATCTTCTTTTAGCTTTTCTAATTTCTTTCTTAAGATTCTTTTTACATTCTTTATACTCCTCAAGCACCTCATTTTTCTCCATTCTGCCTATAATTATTGTACATCTCCCTCTTTTTCCGAACCAATTGTCCTTATTTCCCTTGAAAATCATGGCTCTTTACAATTTTTACGATTTCCTTTCAACCGAACAGGGACATAAAGATTCTGTACTCTTAAAATGTCACCTTTAAATGTACTCCATTTCTCTTCCACATCTTTCCCATAAAACAAACTGTCCCAATTTACTCCTTTTAAATCCTTTCACATCTCCTCAAAGTTAGCCTTTCTCCAATCAAAAATCTCAACCCTAGGTCCAGTTCTGTCCCTCTCCATAATTATATTGAAACTAATGGTATTGTGATCACTGGACCCGAACTGTTCCCCAACGCATACCACTGCCACCTGACCCATCTCATTTCCTAACAGGAGGTCCAGCACCGCCCCTTCTCTAGTAGGTACTTCTATGTATTGCTGCAAAAAACTATCCTGCACACATTTTACAAACTCCAACCCATCCAGCCCATTTACAGAATGTGTTTCCCAGTCTATGTGTGGAAAATTGAAATCTCCCACAATCACTACCTTGTGCTTACTACTAATATCTGCAATCTCCTTACATATTTGCTCTTCCAATTCTCGCTCCCCATTTGGCGGAAAGGGGTAGCAATAAGTGTTGCTACCCCTTTCCCATTTCTCAGTTCCACCCAAATAGCCTCCCTAGACGAGCCCTCTAATCTATCCTGCCAAAGCACTGCTGTAATATCTTCCCTGATAAGCAATGCAACACCTCCACCTCCAATGCAACACGTCAACCTATTGTCCCTCCAATTCTATCACACCTGAAGCAACGAAATCCTGGAATATTTAGTTTCCAATCACAGCCCTCCTGCAACCATGTTTCACTGATCGCCACAACATCATACTTCCAGGTGTCTATCCAGACTCTAAGCTCATCCACCTTTCTTACAATGCTCCTAGCATTAAAATATACACATTTAAGAAACCCACCCTCTCTTATTCTCTGTTTATTGTCTTTTTCTTCTCTCTCCCCTACATTTTGGGTCAGAGTGCTACCATTCTCTGCCCCCTGCTTCACACACTGACTGCTAGCTTTCCCAATTTGAGTCCCTCCCCCCAACCATACTAGTTTAAAGTCTCCCCAGTAGCCTGTGCAAATCTCCCTGCCAGGATATTGGTCCCCCTTGAGTTCAAGTGCAACCCGTCCTTTCTGTACAGGTCACACCTTCCCCAAAAGAGGTCCCAATGATCCAGAAACTTGAATCCAATGCTGTGTGCGAGCTTGGCCACGGTCCACCACCTTACACTACATTTCAAAAGCATCCTCGGTGAAACACAGCTGGGGAAATCTAAAGGAGATCCTATTCTTTCATCACCCCAGTGACCTTGGAACACAAACCAGGCCTCCCTTAGGTGTTACAACATGACTTCAGTCGGGATCGAGTAACCGAGCATTGACAGTCAGTCGTCTCTTGACTCTATGGTCCTCTGGGCAACTCACCACTCATCTCAGTGAGTGACCCAGTCAGGCTGAGGCAACACACTGGAGTACCAAGCTGGAAGGCAGCTTCCTCCCGCACTGACTGTGGTCCTAGGCTACACGAACAACACAGCATTGGGGACCAGGCCTTGTGCAAACCTTGGCAGTTTAAGGAGGGAGCAGCAGGCTCTACCTCACCACTGGGTCCAGTATCAGCAGGGCACTGGATGACTGGAGCAGAGTTTTGGGGCCATGACCACAGAAGAGGGAAGATTAGTAATGCAGGTACCTGGAGCCAGCAGCGAGATCCAGCCCCACAGCTTGACAAGGGGAGAGAACGATTTAGAGTATGCCAAACCGGGGGGGTGGGAAAGAAGAGCAAGATGTCAACAAAGCAAACTTCTCTCTCAAGGTTTACAACATTCAAAGGGCCACGTGGCCCAATGTTTGTGCTGCTGTTCACAAAAGCACCATGCAACTAATTGGCGCACGGCTCAACTGTTAGTGTGCGGGGGCCTGTTTCCACGCTGTATCTCCAAACTAAACTAAAGGAAGGATAGCAAAAGCCTAAGATAGACACAAAGTTCTGGAGTAACTCAGCGGGTCAGGCAGCATCTCTGTCTGAAAAAGGATGGGTGATGTCTCGGGCCGAGACTCTTCTTCAGGCTAACAAGCCGAAGAATTGATTTAGACAGTGTCTAGAATTGCAGTAAAGAGCAATTTGGAAAAGTTAGGACATCAGAGGACATTAGAGAATGTAAAAGAGATGACCCATCAAACGTTGAAGATTGTAGCAGGGTTCTACACGAGAAAGGTTTTGCTATTGAGGGATCAATAAACAGAGGTCACAGATTCAATACTGACAGGATGCAGAATATTCTCTTCAAAACGCTGCAGGAAGTGGATTCATTAATGATTTTTCAAGTGGATGGATACACCGGGTGTTGCTGCTGATACAAGCTGGAGATTGCAATGGAACGATGCTCTTTAGCAGAAGCTGCATCACTTTCCACACCTTGGTGAACAGGCGCTATGCAGGGGGAGTTTGTGTCGTCAAATGGCAGCACCCTATTTTATGTAATGTTAAAATTGTACAAGGCATTGGTGAGACCAAATCTGGAGTATGGTGTACAATTTTGGTCGCCAAATTATAGGAAGGATGTCAACAAAATAGAGAGAGTACAAAGGAGATTTACTAGAATGTTGCCTGGGTTTCAACAACTAAGTTACAGAGATAGGTTGAATAAGTTAGGTCTTTATTCTCTGGAGCGCAGAAGGTTAAGGGGGGACCTGATAGAGGTCTTTAAAATGATGAGAGGGATAGACAGAGTTGATGTGGACAAGCTTTTCCCTTTGAGAATAGGGAAGATTCAAACAAGAGGACATGACTTCAGAATTAAGGGACAGAAGTTTAGGGGTAATATGAGGGGGAACTTCTTTACGCAGAGAGTGGTGGCGGTGTGGAATGAGCTCCCAGTGGAAGTGGTGGAGGCAGGTTCATTGGTATCATTTAAAAATAAATTGGATAGGCATATGGATGAGAAGGGAATGGAGGGTTATGGTACGAGTGCAGGCAGGTGGGACTAAGGGGAAAAAATTTGTTCGGCATGGACTTGTAGGGCCGAGATGGCCTGTTTCCGTGCTGTAATTGTTATATGGTTATATGGTTATATGTGTTTGTTTTTTTTGTGTGTACATATGTGTGTGTGGATGTGTGTGAATGAATGGTGATTAGCTGCCCCAAATAACAGCTCAGTCCCCCTGATGTAACCCAGCATCTGGGAAATCTACAATCCTGTACAACACGTTCAGCTCCTGCCCAGTGTCAGTCCACGGCCCACTCACCCACCCACAGCCCACCACACTAACAGCCCCTCACCTGCCCCAGGAACGGACCCTCACACCCCACCCGCTCCATTTACCCTCCCCACCGTCAGCCCGCTTACATGTCCCTCACCCCCTTCCCAGTAACAGCACATGTACCCACCCCATGTCTCGACACCCGCGCCATATCTCGACACCCGCACCCACTCAACCTCACCCTACCCCAGCAATGAGTTGTGCACCCCCACTCCCAACAACCCCCAACATGTCCCCACCCTAGTAACATCTCCCACCCACCCAGTCCCCACCCTAGTAAAATCTCCCACCCACCCTGTCCCCACCCTAGTAACATCTCCCACCCACCCTGCCCCCACCCTAGTGACATCTCCCACTTACCCTGTCCCCACCCTAGTAACATCTCCCACCACCCTGTCCCCACCCTAGTAACATCTCCCACCCACCCTGTCCCCACCCTAGTAACATCTCCCACCCACCCTGTCCCCACCCTAGTAACATCTCCCACCCACCCTGTCCCCACCCTAGTAACACCTCCCACCCACTCATCCACCCACCGCAGTAAGTGCCCGCTCAGCCGCCCCACTGCCCAACTTCAATATGAAATCCCTAAAGCCTCTGTTCTAGCCCCAGCCAGTGCCGATAGTGCAACGTGCCGCACGGTAGCTGTTCAGGATGAGGGACATGGGGGGGTGAGATGATGAACGTTCCACTTACCCTACAGCTCATCCTGGGAGGTGTAGCCAGATGTGGACGACAAGCAGATGTTGGAAGTAGTTGAAGGCGCTGTCAGTATCCCCATCCTGCCGTATGCTCTGTTGAATTTCTCTTCGTAGCTGTCCTCAAAGCTGGACGGCCCTGTGACTGCTGGATGCCAGATACAGGTTACCGAGGCAAGTCATCACAGGAAATTATTACAGCACCTCATATTTCGCTTGGACATCTTACAACCCAACCATATGATGTTGACCTCTCTAACTTCAAGTAACCCTCGTTTTCCCTCTCTCTCTCTCCATCCCTCCACCATCCCAGCTCTCCGGCCAGTTTAACTGTCCTCCTGATTACATTTTATCTTTGTTTGCTTCGTTGTCACCTTCCCCCAGCTAACAATTATCTATTCTACATTTTCGTTCATCTTTGGCCCCTTTGATCTCTCGTTTTCACACCTTACCCTCTCCCCTGACTAAGTCTGAAGAAGGGTCTCGATCGAAACGTCACCCATTCTTTCTCTCTAGAAAGGCTTTTAACGGCACTGGGCCTGTACTCGCTGGAGTTTAGAAGAATGAAGGGGACCTCATTGAAACTTACCGAAATGTGAAAGGTTTGGATAGAGTGGATGTGGAGAGGATGTTTCCACTTGTGGTAGAGTTGAGGACTACAGTGCATAGCCTCAAAATTAAACAATGCTCCTTTAGGAAGGAGATAAGGAGCAATGTCTTTAGTCAGAGGTTGGTGAATCTGTGGCATTCTTTGCTACAGAAGGCTGTGGAGGCCTAGTCAGTGGATATTTTTAATGCAAGATAGATTTGTGATTCGTACGGGTGTCAGGGGTTATGGGGAGAAGGCAGGAGAATGGGGTTAGGATGGAGTGATAGATCAGCCATGATTGAATGGTGAAGTAGACTCGATGGGACGCATGGCCTAATTCTGCTCCTATCACATGACCTCATGCTGCCTGTCCCGCTGAGTTACTCCAGCATTTTTAGTGTAAACCAGCATCTGCAGTTCCTTCCTATAAAGGAAGGTATAATCCCTCGCCTCTCAGTAACTGCAGCTTGGTGTCGGTCACCTCCCACCACCAGGGGGCATGAGACACCGACCCAGCGCTCCCCACAGTAACTGAACCGTGTGTGTTACCACACACAGGCCCCACAGCAGAGCGACAGTGCGCCCCTCTCCTGTCCGCCTGCCTGCCCACCTCCCAGCAGCCGGCGGGATAGGCAATGCCTCACAGCAGCTGTGTGATGATCGCTGGTCAGTGCCGACTCATTGGGCCAAAGGGCTCGTTTCCAACTCAAACTGAGATACTGCAGCACGAGTCTCTGACGTGCACCAGTGATTGCGGTACTTTAAACCAAGGAGAAGCCCTGAACCAGTCTGTTGGAGGGAAGGGTTAAGGCTTTAAGAACACTGACGTCAAAATGTCATAAGTGATAGGAGGAGAATTAGGCCATTCGGCCCATCAAGTGTATTCTGACATTCCATCATGGCAGAACTATCTCTCCCTCCTGACCCCATTCTTGGTTCTTGGTTCTTGCTTCTTGGGTCCTCCAAAATATTCCAACTGGAATTTAAACTGGAGGTGGTGAAGGGTGGGATTACGCCAGAAAGGGTACAAAGAACACACACTATAGAATTTAACATAAAACATCCCCACACAGCAGAATCAAAGTTCCCCACTGTGTGGGAAGGCACCAAAGTCAGTCTCTTCCTCCACTGTTCCTCGTGGTTCAAGGCCTCCCCAAGCCTTCCGCAGTTGCAGCTACGGGAGGCCCGATGTCCATGACTGCTCGCCGGGGTGATACAAGTCCGACGTCGGGGCTGCGGGGCGTCCTCAGCGGCGTCGACACCAGAGTCGGCCCCCTCCTACCGGAGTCGGCGGCTTCCAAAGTCCGTAGGCCGCGCCGGGTGGAGACTGCTGCTGGAGACCCTCTGCAAGGCGCCCCAGGACTCCACGATGCCGTTCAGCGCCGCCCGCGTTGGAAGCTCTCCACACCAGAGCGCCACGATGTTGGAGCAGCGGCCCAACGCTCCGGAGCTCCAAACGGCGACCCGGGTAGATCCAGCGCTGCGTCGCTGCTGTAGCAGCCCTGATCCGGTTCCCGGTCCGCGGCAGGAAAGGCCGCTCCGATCCAGCTGGTAGACCGCGAGGTGGGGGGCGAGGACGCGACTCGGAGAAATAGTCGCGTCCCCGCCAGGAAGAAACTGGGAAACGGTTTCCCCCTTACCCTGCCCCCCTCCCCCACATAGAAAAGTTAAAGTTTTCCCCAACACAAAACTTTACACTAACTAAAAATTTAAAAAAAGATTGAAATACAGACTGGCTGTAGGTAGAGGCTGCTGCAGTGCAGCAACCCCTCCATTCCCCTGTGTTCTCCCCGTAACCACTGTACTCATGAAGAATCTGTCTATCTCTGCCTTAAAAATATTGACTGACTTGGCCTCCACAGCCTTCAGTGGCAATGAATTCCACTGATTCACCAGCCTCTGACTAAAGAAATGTGCCGGTGCCCTGCTTCCACCCGTCGCGCTGCCCTCCCTGAACATGTACCGATGGGCTCCTGTCAGCCGCTGCTGCTGCCGAGGTGCAGAGAGTACTGAGAGCGCTTGGAGGCGTTGCTGATGTTGCTGATGAAGCTACTCAGACTGTTGACTGAACTGTTGGACGGTGAACGTTTGACACCAGGCACAAGTCCCGGCCTCTGGCTATTTGACCTTTTCTTGTGCAACCTGAAACGATAAAGGACAACGATTTAGGACGGAGACAGACCAGGACTGCGAAAGAGAAGCAGAAAAGTATAGATGATAAAGGAAACTGGCCATTGTCAGCCATTTGCTAAGTGAGAATGAGAAGCTGGTGCGACCTGGGTGGGGGAGGGATGGAGACAGTCGTCAGAGCTGGGAAAGGGGTGGGGGGGGGAGAAGATTGTTTCACATGGGTTAAGGAATATCATGACTCTCTCTCCCTCCCTCCCCTCCTCAAGGAACTGCAGATGCGGGTTTATAAAAAAAAGTCACAAAGTGCTGGAGTAACTCAGCGGGTCAGGCAGCCCCTGTTCACGTTCCCTCCAACATCCCTCATGAGCCCATCAACCGAATGGTTTCATCAACAACTTATTGGCACGGCAACCCTGCCCTTGGCCTATGGAAGATATAGAAACATAGAAACATAGAAATTAGGTGCAGGAGTAGGCCATTCAGCCCTTCGAGCCTGCACCGCCATTCAATATGATCATGGCTGATCATCCAACTCAGTATCCCGTACCTGCCTTCTCTCCATACCCTCTGATCCCCTTGGCCACAAGGGCCACATCTAACTCCCTCTTAAATATAGCCAATGAACTGGCCTCAACTACCCTCTGTGGCAGAGAGTTCCAGAGATTCACCACTCTCTGTGTGAAAAAAGTTCTCCTCATCTCGGTTGTAAAGGATTTCCCCCTTATCCTTAAGCTGTGACCCCTTGTCCTGGACTTCCCCAACATCGGGAACAATCTTCCTGCATCTAGCCTGTCCAACCCCTTAAGAATTTTGTAAGTTTCTATAAGATCCCCTCTCAATCTCCTAAATTCTAGAGAGTATAAACCAAGTCTATCCAGTCTTTCTTCATAAGACAGTCCTGACATCCCAGGAATCAGTCTGGTGAACCTTCTCTGCACTCCCTCTATGGCAATAATGTCCTTCCTCAGATTTGGAGACCAAAACTGCACGCAATACTCCAGGTGTGGTCTCACCAAGACCCTGTACAACTGCAGTAGAACCTCCCTGCTCCTATACTCAAATCCTCTTGCTATGAAAGCCAACATACCATTTGCTTTCTTTACTGCCTGCTGCACCTGCATGCCTACCTTCAATGACTCGTGTACCATGACACCCAGGTCTCGCTGTATCTCCCCCTTTCCCAATCGGCCACCATTTAGATAATAATCTGCTTTCCCGTTTTTGCCACCAAAATGGATAACCTCACATTTATCCACATTATACTGCATCTGCCAAACATTTGCCCACTCACCCAGCCTATCCAAGTCACCTTGCAGTCTCCTAGCATCCTCCTCACACCTAACACTGCCCCCCAGCTTAGTGTCATCCGCAAACTTGGAGATATTGCCTTCAATTCCCTCATCCAGATCATTAATATATATTGTAAATAGCTGGGGTCCCAGTACTGAGCCTTGCGGTACCCCACTAGTCACTGCCTGCCATTGTGAAAAGGACCCGTTTACTCCTACTCTTTGCATCCTGTTTGCCAGCCAGTTCTCTATCCACATTAATACTGAACCCCCAATGCCATGTGCTTTACGTTTGTATACTAATCTCTTATGTGGGACCTTGTCGAAAGCCTTCTGGAAGTCCAATACACCACATCCACTGGTTCTCCCCTATCCACGCTACTAGTTACATCCTCGAAAAATTCTATAAGATTCGTCAGACATGATTTACCTTTCGTAAATCCATGCTGACTTTGTCCAATGATTTCACCACTTTCCAAATGTGCTGCTATCCCATCTTTAATAACTGACTCTAGCAGTTTCCCCACTACCGATGTTAGACTAACTGGTCTGTAATTCCCCGTTTTCTCTCTCCCTCCCTTCTTAAAAAGTGGGGTTACGTTTGCTACCCGCCAATCCTCTGGAACTACTCCAGAATCTAAAGAGTTTTGAAAGATTATTACTAATGCATCCACTATTTCTGGAGCTACTTCCTTAAGTACTCTGGGATGCAGCCTATCTGGCCCTGGGGATTTATCGGCCTTTAATCCATTCAATTTACCCAACACCACTTCCCGACTAACCTGGATTTCACTCAATTCCTCCACCTCCTTTGACCCGCGGGCCCCTGCTATTTCCGGCAGATCATTTATGTCTTCCTTAGTGAAGACGGAACCAAAAGTAGTTATTCAATTGGTCCGCCATATCCTGGTTCCCCATGATCAACTCACCTGTTTCTGACTGCAAGGGACCTACATTTGTTTTAACTAATCTCTTTCTTTTCACATATCTATAAAAACTTTTGCAGTCAGTTTTTATGTTCCCTGCTAGTTTTCTTTCATAATCCATTTTTCCTTTCCTAATTTACCTTGCATCCAATCATTCTCCACCTGAGATTCCAGGCAGGAAAGAAGAGGCTGTTGGGTTTTTGTCCAGAACTTTTTCCTGTAGGGAAAGGTTCAGTTGGGGTTGGCGGGGGGCGGGAATGTGTGGGAGGGAGGGGGGTGGGATTGGGAGTTGGGAGGCAGTGCTGAGAGAGGGGGGGGGGGAGGGAGTTGGAGATGTGATACACAGCTACCTGAGTGAGGTACGAGGGTGGAGGCTGCATCTTTACTGTTAGAAAGGAGCATAGCTTAGAGAGGAAAGAACGAGAGGGAGGGGGTGGGGGAAGGAGACAAGAGAGAGTTAGAGAGACGTACCTGACGGGAGTCTTCATGTAAAAGGGTTTGGTCGAGCCACCGCTGCTGCTGGAGGTGTCGTCGTTGTGCCGATAGTAGCCGTTGGTGGCCAGACGGGGACTGCATTGGGACATCCTCACCATAGCACCACCACCCCGAGCCTCAGCCCGAGCACGGCACTGCCAGTCTTCTGCACTTACTGTGAGCAAAGAGAAAGAATGTGAGGGGCAGCCTGCACTGGGCATTGGCACCCAGCCCACTGGCCCAGAGAGGGGGGGGGGGGGGGGGGGGGGGGGGGGGGGGGACCTGGACGGACACATTGCTATCATCCTACAAACAATCCCTGCACATGGCAGGTCACATGGTATTGGGGTAGAGTGCTGACATGGATAGAAAATTGTTTGGCAGAGTACCACAAGGCTCGGTGCTGGGACCGCAGCTATTTACAATAAATATTAACAATTTAGATGAAGGGATTACAAATAACATTAACAAATTTGCAGATGACACAATGCTGGGTGGCAGTGCGAACTGTGAGGAGGATGATATGAGAATGCAGGGTGACTTGGACAGGTTGGTTGAGTGGGCAGATGCATAGCAGATGCATTTTAATGTGGATAAATGTGAGGTTATCCACTTTGGCAGCAAAAACAGGAAGGCAGATTATTATCTAAATGGTGGAAAGTTGGGAAAAGGGGAAGTACAACGGGATCTGGGGGTCCTTGTTCATCAGTCAATGAAAGTAACCATGCAAGTACAGCAGGCAGTGAAGAAAGCGAATGGCATGCTGGCCTTTATATCAAGAGGAGTTGAGTATTGGGGCAAATAGGTCCTTCTGCAGTTGTACAGGGCCCTAGTGAGCCATACCTTGAGTATTGTGTACAGTTTTGATTACTAAATTTAAGGAAGGACATTCGTGCTATTGAGGGAGTGCAACGCAGGTTCACAAGGTTAATTCCCAGGATGGTGGGACTGTGATATGCTGAGAGAATGGAGCGGCTGGGCTTGTAACCTCTGGAATTTAGAAGTATGAGAGGGATCTTATTGAAACATAAGATTATTAAGGGTTTGCATACACTAGAGGCAGGAAACATGTTCCCAATTTTCAGAAACAGGGCCCACAGTTTAAGAATAAGGGGTAAGCCATTTAGAACGGAGATGAGGAAACACTTTTTCACACAGTGTTGTGAGTCTGTGGAATTCTCTGCCTCAGAGAGTGGTGGAGCCAGTTCTCCGGATACTTTCAAGGGAGAGCTAGATAGGGCTCTTCAAGATAGAGGAGTTAGGGTATGGGGAGAAGACAGGAACTGGGTACTGATTGTGGATGATCAGACATGATCACATTGAATGGCGGTGCTGACTTGAAGGGCTGAATGGCCTACTCCTGCACCTATTGTCAGGAAATCTAAAACGGGGGGGACAGAGGCGTGGGTGACAGGAGAATGATTTTACGGGCAACCTGAGGGGCGACTTTTCCAACAGAGAGTGGAGGGGGCATGGAACGAACTGCCAGAGGAAGTGATTTACATGTTTAAAAGATGTTTGGTGAGGGATACGGATTGGAAAGGTTTAGAGGGATATGGGCCAAACACAGGCAAACGTGGGCAGCCTGGGAAGGCTCCTTTGTCGGCATGGACGAGGAGTAGGGCTGAAGGGCCTGTCTCTCTGTTTCATGTCTCTTTCAATGGAGGGTCAGTGACCTGACACATTAATGGGGTCAGACCTGCAAAGTCGACAACGAGTTTTCATTTCGGACTTCCAGCATCTGCGCGTTTTGTTTTTCAACCGGCTAGCGCCAGCCTGAACCAGCTGCAGGGCCAACACTGTTTCCACTCAACATGCGAGGCCTGTACCCAAACAGCAGATAACATCTCAGACAACACAAGCCACAGGCCACGTGACAACTGGCAAAGCGTCCCACAACACTGCACCTCAGTTTAGCTTGGTTTATTTCAGAGATACAGCGCGGAAACTAGGCCCTTCCGCGCACCAAGTCCATGCCGACCAGCGATCCCCACACATTAACACTAACCCACACAGGCTAGGGTCAATTTACACGTATACAAAGCCAATTAACCTACAAACCTGTACGTCTTTGGAGTGTGGGAGGAAACCAAAGATCTCGGAGAAAACCCACGTGGTCTCGAGAACATACAAACTCTGTAAATACAGCACCTGTAGTCGGGATCGAACCCTGGTCTCTGACGCTGCAAGCGCTATAAGGCAGCAACTCTACACTGCGCCACCGTGCCACCCTTTTAAACGTGCACCATCAACACAGTGACCTTGTCGTCCTCACTCACGACTTCTCCTCACTCACTATTCTTTGTGATTTTACATGTCTCCCCCAACCCCTCCTACTCACCCCCACCGGCCTGCCCACATGGCTTGTGTAGGAAGGAACTGCAGATGCTGCTTTACACCAAAGATGGACATCAAATGCTGGAGAAACTCAGCGGGACAGGCATCATCGTTGGGGCGAAGGAATGGGTGATGTTTCCTGTCGAGATCCTTCTTCAGACTGATGTCAGAGAAGTGGGAGATATCCTTATCTATACACTTATAGATTTCCTTGTCTATACACTTCCTTATCTATGTACCTCCCACTCCCCTTATATCTGCCTGAAGAGCGTCTAGACCAGAAACGTCACCCATTCCTTCTCTCCAGAGATGCTGCCTGTCCTGTTGCGTTACTCCAGCATTTTGTGTCTATCTAAGACAATACAGGGACCAGACAATCCAACTGGAACCAAGTGGAGCTTTACAGCGCCCACCTGACTGTGAGCCCATAAACAAGGCTTCCTCAACCGTCTAAAGGGCGTCCCATTTACGCAATTTTTTTGGCGACTGCCAGGACCCGTCATAGTCGCAGCAGGTCAACACGTTGAAGATCCAGCGTGGACCAGGAAAAGGTACGACTCTTTGGACGACTATTCACGACCATACAGGCGTCACATGTCGACAGGTCTAGAGCCATGGGAGGGAGAGGCTGAGGCTGCGGTCTGGGGGAGGGAGAGGACAAGGCTGCGGCCCAGTCCTTGCCCCAGGTCCAGCTCCTCTCCCTCCCGGGATCCCACACCAGCTCAGAGCCGCACTCAGGACCCAGTCCGCGACCAAAGCCTGGGCCCGGCTACAGCCCCGAGGCTCGGCCCACACCAGGCCTCTTCACCTTCCCTCTTCTTTCCCCTCTCCTCATCCCTCAATCACCTCTCACTCCCTCAGTCACTCGCTTCCTCCCTCCATAACCCTGAAAGTGGAATCTCATGTAGATAGGGTGGGAAAGAAAGCTTTTGGTGTGCTGGCCTTTACAAATCAGAGCATTGAGTATAGAAGTTGGGATGTAATGTTAAAATTGTACAAGGCATTGGTGAGGCCAATTCTGGAGTATGGGGTACAATTTTGGTCGCCTAATTATAGGAAGGATGTCAACAAAATAGAGAGAGTACAGAGGAGATTTACTAGAATGTTGCCTGGGTTTCAGCAACTAAGTTACAGAGAAAGGTTGAACAAGTTAGGGCTTTATTCTTTGGAGCGCAGAAGGTTAAGGGGGAACTTGATAGAGGTCTTTAAAATGATGAGAGGGATAGACAGAGTTGACGTGGATAAGCTTTTCCCACTGAGAGGAGGGAAGATGTAAACAAGGGGACATGACTTGAGAATTAAGGGACAGAAGTTTAGGGGTAACATGAGGGCGAACTTCTTTACTTAGAGAGTGGTGGCTGTGTGGAATGAGCTTCCAGTGAAGGCGGTGGAGAACGGTTCGTTTTTATCATTTAAAAATAAATTGGATAGTTATATGGACGAGAAAGGATGGAGGGTTATGGTCTGAGCGCAGGTCTGAGCGCAGGGCGACAGATAGCACAATGGGCTAAGAGTTCGGCTGGCAACCTGAAGGTAGCCGGTTCAAATCCCGCTTGGAGTGCATACTGTCGTTGTGTCCTTGGGCAAGACACTTCACCCACCTTTGCCTGTGTGTAATGGAATGTAATTACGGCGGCAGGCGCGGGCACACCGCGACGCCCTGTGTCTCCCTTTCAAGGGAGATGCTAAAAATGCATTTCGTTGTCTCTGTACTGTACACTGACAATGACAATAAATTGAATCATTTCATTTCATTTCATTTCATACGGGACTAGGGGAGAATACGTGTTCGGCACGGACTAGAAGGGTCGAGATGGCCTGTTTCCGTGCTGTAATTGTTATATTATATGGTCATAACCCCTCTCCCTGCTTGCTTCCCCCACTACCCTATCCCACCCCAACCCCACACAATGTTTTATGTCCATGAGATTCGGATTCCCTGTGTGACGTTATTGAGAATGAAAACAGAATGAAAACGGAAGAATTTGAACAAAACAGATTTTGTTTAGTATTTTATGTCAATGAGATTCGGGATTCCATCATGATGTCATTGACAGGCAGGGCAAGTGGAAGCGGCTTTAAAAGTAGTTTTTGTAAAGTTACAAATGTCAACAACTTGTACAATACTTCTTTAAAGTGTGTGGTTAGTTCATTCAGCGGTGAAGCGCCCCTGGGCTGTGACAGCATTGCCGTGGGTCGGTGTTTAAAGGGAGGCAGTCAAGGGGGTGAGGCTGGGAGCCGCCCCCATCCGCAGGGCCCAAGGGAAAGGGAGGCGCTGTCACCTGTGCGGGGCCAGGGACCGATACGACAAACAGACAGACAGGCAGACTCACCGGTCCCTGCAGGGTCCGAGCAGCAGAAGCTTCGCCACGGCGCCAGGAACAAGGAGCGGGAGCGTGGCCACTTCACCCACTCCCCTTCTGGTCACCACCCGTCCCCGCCACACCTATAGTATAGTATAATATAGTAGATGATGGTAGATGGGGGTAGGTTATAGCTGAGCTGACACCAGACACGACCTCCTCCAACGGCGTCTGTCTGTGTCTGCGTCTATGTCCCGCCCCCCCCACCCCCCCCCCCCCCCCCCCCCCCGGTGCCACTGCCCATTGTCTGCATCGTTCAAAATGCTACGTTCTAGATTGTTAGTTTGTGTCGCGGTTCCAACCACCGGGTGTGGGGACAGAAACCATGGCAACTGCGGCACCACCCCCACGTTCCAACCAGCACCACCCTCACGTCCCCTCCCTGATCCCCATCTCCACACAATAGCCTCACTCTGACTATAAAAGATGAAATAGCGGCACATTTAGATAGCAGTAGCAGGATCGGTCCGAGTTCTTTGAGGATGCAACTAGGACAAGGGAGAGCCAGTGGGTGTAGTGTACCTGGACTTTCAAAAAGCATTTGATAAGGTCCCAGATAGGAGGTTAGTGGGCAAAATTAGAGCGCATGGTATTGGGGGTAGGGTACTGACATGGATAAAAAATTGGTTGGCAGACAGGAAACAAAGAATAGGGATAACGGGTCCCTTTCAGAATGGCAGGCAGTGACTAGTGGGATACCGCAAGGCTCGGTGCTGGGACCGCAGCTATTTACTATATGCATTAACGATTCAGATGAAGGGATTAACAGTAACATTAGCAAACTTACAGATAGAAACATAGAAAATAGGTGCAGGAGTAGGCCATTCAGCCCTTCAAGCCTGTACCGCCATTCAATATGACCATGGCTGATCATCAAACTCAGTATCCCATACCTGCCTTCTCTCCATACCCCCTGATCCCTTTAGCCACAAGGGCCACATCTAACTCCCTCTTAAATATAGCCAATGAAATGGCCTCAACTATCTTCTGTGGCAGAGAATTCCACAGATTCACCACTCTCTGTGTAAAAAATGATTTTCTCATCTCGGTCCTAAAAGACTTCCCTCTTATCCTTAAACTGTGTCCCCTTGTTCTGGACTTCCCCAACATCGGGAATAATCTTGTGTTCAAGAAGGAACTGCAGATGCTGGAAGTTCGAAGGTACACAAAAATGCTGGAGAAACTCAGCGGGTGCAGCAGCATCTATGGAGCGAAGGAAATAGGCGACGTTTCGGGCCAAAACCTTTCTTCAGCCTGAAGAAGGGTTTCGGCCCGAAACGTTGCCTATTTCCTTCACTCCATAGATGCTGCTGCACCCACTGAGTTTCGCCAGCATTTTTGTGTACCTTCGGGAATTATCTTCCTGCATCTAGCCTGTACAACCCCTTAAGAATTTTGCATGTTTCTATTAGATCCCCCCTCAATCTTCTAAATTCTAGCGAGTACAAGCCGAGTCTATCCAGTCTTTCTTCATATGAAAGTCCTGCCATCCCTGGAATCAGTCTGGTGAACCTTCTCTGTACCTCTATGGCAAGAATGTCTTTCCGCAGATTAGGAGACCACAACTGTACGCAATACTCCAGTTGTGGTCACACCAAGACCCTGTACAACTGCAGTAGAACCTCGCTGCTCTTATACTCAAATCATTTTGCTATGAATGCTAACATACCATTCACTTTCTTCACTGCCTGCTGCACCTACATGCCTACTTTCAATGACTGGTGCACCATGACACCCAGGTCTCGTTACATCTCCCCTTTCCTAATTGGCCATCATTCAGATAATAGTCTACTTTCCTGTTTTTGCCACCAAAGTGGATAACCTCACATTTATCCACAATATACTGCATCTGCCATGCATTTCCCACTCACCCAGCCTATCCAATTCAATTTGCAGCCTCCTAGCATCCTCCTCACAGCTAAAACTGCCCCCCAGCTTTGTGTCATCCGCAAACTTGGAGATGTTGCATTCAATTCCCTCATCCAGATCATTAATATATATTGTAAATAGCTGGGGTCCCAGCACTGAGCCTTGCAGTACCCCACTAGTCACTGCCTGCCATTCGGAAAAGGACCCGTTTACTCCTACACTTTGCTTCCTGTCTGCCAGCCAGTTCTCTATCCACATCAATACTGAACCCCCAATACCGTGTCCTTTAAGTTAGTAATATTAAACGAGAACTTACCAGTTTGAAGTTTGATCTTTATTTTATGAGGCGTTATGTCGAGGGATTACGTGAAGACCCTGCCAGCACGCATGCGTGTCATTCTTCAAAGCAGTAATGTGAAATCACAGACAACAGTAGATGAAATAAACATAGTAAGATAAGAAGAACTAGAATACCAGTTGACCTTTATGATAGAGGATAGGCGTGGAGGGCACGTAATCCCTCGACGTAACTCCTCATAAAATAAAGATTAAACTTCAAACTGGTAAGTTCTCGTTTAATCTTACTATTTTACGTGAAGATTTTAAATATCTGTGATTTCATGCCGTGGAACGAGTCCATGCTTCACTCACTGCCGTAGTTGACCAAAGGAGGAAGTATGTTATCGTATTCAGACATGAATAATGAAATAGTAACCTCCCTCACCCGGGAGGAACTATGAACAGAACTTAACATAGAGTTCGTAAATACCCCCGATCTGGCAATGGGTTAGTACTAAATGTGTGGAAAATTGCTAGATTGACCATCCTGCACTCGCTAGGTTGTGGTCCCTCTAACTTCCCACGGTCCCCGTAGCTGAGGTTTCCCCCAAGTACAGTTCTACCCACGGTCTTTTACACAGTCCCCGTAGCTGAGGTTTCCACCAAGCACGGTTCTACCCGTGTTCTTCCCAAGGTCCCTGTGGCTGGGTTATCCGCAGTCTTCCCAAGGTCCCTGTGGCTGGGTTATCCGCAGTCTTCCCAAGGTCCCTGTAGCTGGGTTATCCGCGGTCTTCTCACGGTCCCTGAAGCTGGGTTACCCGTGGTTTTCCCGTAGTTCCCGAAGTCGGGTTACCCACAGTCTTCCTATGGTCACCGAAGTAGGGTTAACTGCAGTCTTCCCGTGGTCTCTGAAGACGGGTTACCTGTGGTCTTCCCGCCGTCTCCGAAGTCGGGTAATCCGCGGTCTTCCCGCGGTCTCGGAAGTCGGGTACGCGGTCTTCTCAGGTTCCGCAGCCAGGCTTCACCCGTGGGTTGGCATTCCCCCACGGCCCTTGTAGCAGGGACACAAAAAATGCTGGAGAAACTCAGTGGGTTCAGCAGCATCTATGGAACCTTGTAGCAGGGATCCTTGCGATGTCGGGAGCCGGGATTTCCCCTTTGAATGCTCCCTTGTGTTTTGGGCTTCCCCCAAGCTGGCGTGGCTTTGCAAAACGGGGTTACTCCCCGCGGTCCGTGATAAAGGGCTTCCCCGCGATTCTGTGGTCGGGCTTCGGATAACCCCGCGATATTGCCCCCCCCCCCCCCCCCCCGCGCCCCGGCGGTCCCTGTAGAAGGGAGCAGGGTGGCGCCCGGATTCCAATCCCGGACCTCCCGCAGGAGCTCTGAAAGCCTCCTGCAATAGAAAAGGGACCTAGAAAAGTTAAACACTTACCTTCAGGTTCGAGCTGTTAGAGCAGCACTCCACCAGCCTGTCGTTTGCGTAATGCGAGAGACGATAATTTACGCATGCGTGCTGGCGGGGTCTTCATGTAGTCACTCAAGTGACTCCGAAGTAAAATTGCATACTAATCTCTTATGTGAGACCTTGTCGAAAGCCTTCTGAAAGTCCAGATATAACACATCCACTGGTTCTCCCTTATCCACTCTACTAGTTACATCCTCAAAAAATTCTATAAGATTCGTCAGAAATGATTTACCTTTCATAAATCCATGCTGACTTTGTCCAATGATATCACCCCTTTCCAAATGTGCTGCTATTCCATCTTTAGTAACTGACTCCAGCATTTTCCCCACTACCGATGTTAGACTAACTGGTCTGTAATTCCCCATTTTGTCTCTCCCTCCCCTTTTAAAAAAGTGGGGTTACATTAGCTACCCTCCAATCCTCAGGAACTACTCCAGATTCTAAAGAGTTTTGAAAATGTATCACTAATGCAGAAAGTTGGGTGGCAGTGTGAACTGTGAGGAGGATGCTATTAGAATGCAGGGTAACTTGGACAGGTTAGGTGAGTGGGCAGATGCAGTTTAATGTGGACAAATGAGAGGTTATCCACTTTGGTAGCAAAAACAGACAGGACGATTATTATCTAAATGGTGTCAAGTTTGGAAAAGGGAAAGTACAACGAGACCTGGGGGTCCTTGTTCATCAGTCACTGAAAGTAAGTATGTAGTTAGAGCAGGCAGTGAAGAAAGCGAATGCAATGACAGCCTTCATAACAAGAGAAGTTGAGTATAGGAGCAAAGAGGTCCTACTGCAGCTGTACTAGTGAGACCACACCTGGAGTATTGTGTGCAGTTTTGGTCTCCAAATTTCTGTAAGGTTTGCTATTCAGGGAGTGCAGCATAGGTTCACGAGGTTAATTCCTGGGATAGCAAATGTTGATAGAATGGAGCATCTGGGCTTGCATACACTGGAATTCAGAGGGGGTATCTTATTGAAACATATAAAGCCCTATCCCAATTTCCCGACCTAATTGGCGACCTCTGCCGAGTTTGCTCTTGACTCATACTTGCAGCATTGTCGCCATGAGGCTGTAGGAGGTCTTCATAACTCTTCCTCAAGCTCGTGAGTGGTCTCCACGTATTCGTGGCCTCAGGTAGGTCGCGGTGTTTTTTCCAGCCTGATAAAAAATGCCCACGAGTTAAAAAAAGGTCGGCATGGAAAAAATTAATAAATTCTACTTGTAGGCAGGTCGTAGGTAAGTCGTGATGGCAGTCGTAGGTAGTCATAGATAGTCATAGGTAGTCATAGGTCAGTAACTGGCCCAAGAAAAAATATGCAAACATGACATCATTCCAGAGAGTCCAGAACCAGGGGCCACAGCTTAAGAATAAGGGGTAAGCCACTTGGAACGGAGATAAGGAAAAACGTTTTCACACGGACTTGTGAATCTGTGGAATTCTCTGCCTCAGAAGGCAGTGGAGGCCAATTTCTGGAGGCTTTCAAGAGAGAGTTAGCTAGAGGTCTTAAAGATAGCGGAGTCCAGGGATATGGGGAAGGCAGGAACGGGGTACTGACTGTGGATGATCAGCCACGATCACAATGAATGGTGGTGCTGGCTCAAAGGGCCGAATGACCTACCCATGCACCTATTGTCTATTGACCCCTTCTGATCCCGACACAGCAGCACCACCCCCCACCCACACCTTCACACTCCCACACCCTTACCCCTTTCACCTCCTATACCACCACCACCCTGACCCTCACGCCACCAATACCCTGACAATAGCAGCACCACCCTGACCCGGACCTCAACATAACAGCACCATCCCCACACTAACACACCCTCAACACCTCCTTCCAGTGAAGGAACCTCATCCATCGCCTGTGGGTCCTAAAGCCCCACTGCTCGTGTTTACACCGACGCCTATTGCAGCCATTCCGCACTGTTGCGGCCAAGACCACACACTCCCTGCGTCGGTCTGCCTCTGCATCTCCTGTTGTAACCAGTACCCCGGGCTCCCCTCATCCATCTACCCCCGGTTCCCCCATGGCGGTCTCTCCCCACAGGCCCATTGGGTCACCTGCGGCATTACCAACCCCAGTCCTCATCTGTTCGGAGGGAAAGGGTGATGAGGCAGTCCCCTACCGCACAAGGACCGGGCGGGTCAGTAGGCCACCCACCAAAAGTGGCGATTTTGTTTAACCTCACTATATTCCCTCAGCTTATTGTTTAAAGTGCCTTAGTTGCTTTACATTTCTACGAGAAGAGATGTAGATTGGCTATTGCATGTTAGCACAATCAGAATGCTTAGTAATGATAACTCTGCCTGGTGCATGCGTTATCGTGTAATAACTCGCTTACTGTATTCAGTAGTTGCAGCAGACTGAATGTGTAATGTACTGCATATCTCATACTGGAATGAGTATTAAAGATGCTTACACCTTTTCCCAGGTGTGAGTCAAGTAAATACAATAGGCATTTAAGAAGGAACTGTAAATGCTGGAAAATCGAAGGTACACCAAAATGCTGGAGAAACTCAGCGGGTGCAGCAGCGAAGGAAATAGGCAGCGTTTCGGGCCAAAACCCTTCTTCAGACTGATGGGTGGTGGGGGGGGGCGTGGAGAAGAAAGGAAAAAGGAGGAGGAGCCCGAAGGCTGAGGGATGGGAGGAGACAGCCCAAGGGCTGAGGAAGGGGAGGAGACAGCAAGGGCTAACAAAATTGGGAGAATTCAATGTTCATGCCCCCAGGATGCAGACTCCCTAAGCGGAATATGAGTTGCTCTTTCTCCAATTTCCGGTGTTGTTCGCTCTTGCCATGGAGGAGACCCAGGACAGAGTGGTCGGATACGGAATGGGAGGGGGATACAATACAATATACAACACAATACAAAATACAATAGGTAACTGTATTTTGACTATGTGGTTGTAGGGAAATTATTTGTGAAGTGTATTGTGTTTTAATTAGGATTGTAAATATCAGACTTTATTTAAATCTGTAGTTTCAGAAATAACGTTCTTTTCCAAAAGTGACAACATGTGTTTGGTGTTTATGTATTGTGTGATTGCTGTAATATGCGTCTTTTATATTTTGACAGATGGTCTCTGACAATTGATTCTATTTTTCTGTGCTTTTGCTTTCTTGAAATTAAATGATTTTGATCAAAGAGGGTAAAAAAAACAGCAAGGCAAGCAAGGGTTGTGAAGAAGCCAGGAAAGGGAGAGTCATGTGACTACACCTGTTGTAAATCACTGGAAGGACTTAGTTGATTGGTTAATGGAAATAAGCTAATGTATGATAAACCATAATGAGTGGTTAATAGTTTGCCACACCTTCTGTACCATAATTGTCTAATACCTATATAATGTCTTAATTTTGAATCAGTCACATTCCCTGGACCTGTCCCAGAGCTGTTAACTTTGTGCTGGAGGGTTCAGAGAAGTGTCACAGCGCTGTAATAAAGAAGTGTTAAGTTGAGACAAGTGTTTAAATCACGTTTTCTTGATCAGGTTGAGAAGGCAATCGGTGCGGAATGGATGGGTTGAGGCGGGTGAATTAATATGTGTTGTTTGGAGTACGTAAAATTGTGAGAGGAGAGCATGGAGGATGTCACTGGTGTTGAATGGGGGACTCAGTACGGGATGAATGGGGGGTGCAGTACAGGATGAATGAGGGATCAGTACAGGATGAATGAGGGATCAGTACAGGACGAATGGGGGGTCTGTACAGGATGAATGGGCGATCAGTACAGGATGAATGTGGGGTGGCAGAAAAATTAATGCGAGGTGGATAGAGGCAGGATTAATAGATGGGGGGGTGTGTGTAGATTTGGAGGGGAACACAGGCGTTGTCAGTGAGGTGGGAATGGGAATCAGTGCAGGATGGATAGTAGGGGGTCTCAGGATAAGGGGGGTGAAGGGAGCATATTAGAGAGAGAGAGTGGGAGGAGGTGGGGAGGAAAGAAGGTCAGCATTCCTCGAACAACATCGCCCGGCTGCCTTAGCCATCTCTGTCCACCGCCAAGTGCTGCCGCCAAAGGGGCAGGCGGTTGTGATCTCCTCAGCACCGCCACCCCTCCTCTGCCAGTCAACAGCAAGGTGCGGGACCCAGCATAGCAGCTCAAAGATTCTATTGCCATAGGATCTGTCATGCAGTTGCTTCAGGCGGCGGAAGGAGGCACCCCCCTCCCTCCATCCTCCCGGCCTCAGCGTGCGGGAGGGTTTGTTTTGAAAGCAGCGGCCGCTATCAGGGTGGGTGGGGTGCTGGAGCAGGAGGAGGGGGTGAAACAGCTGTGGCTGCCACTGCTGCTGCTGTGCAGGACCCTTCATTCGTGCCGTTAAACGCCAACGCCAGCTGCTAAATCGCAATGCCAACCGCGAAAACCCAAAGGCAATCGCTTAACCCCAATGCCAGCCGCTAATCCCCAACGTTCACCGCGAAGCCACAACGCCAG
Organism: Leucoraja ocellata; assembly: GCA_036785375.1. NCBI lineage: Eukaryota > Metazoa > Chordata > Chondrichthyes > Rajiformes > Rajidae > Leucoraja > Leucoraja ocellata. The sequence goes on along the minus strand of JAWMAR010000615.1, from coordinate 485,816 downwards.
CCGCTTAACCACAAAGCCAACCTCCATTCCTCAACAGCCCCGAAACCCCAACGGCAACCGCTGAGCCCCAACACCAGCCGCGAAACCCCAACGCCAACCGCTACACCGCAATGCCAACCGCGAAACCCCAACGCCAATCGCTCTACCCCAATGCCAACTGCTAAACCACAGCACGACCGCTGAGCCCCAACACCGACCGCTAAGCCCCATCGCCAGCCGCAAAACCCCAACGACAGCCGCAAAACCCCAAAGACAGCCGCTAAGCCCAACGCCAGCCGCTAAGCCCAACGCCAGCCGCTAAGCCCCAAAGCCAGACACTAAGCCACAACGCCAGCCGCTAAGCCCTCACGCCAGCGCTAAGCCCTAACACCAGCACAAAACCCCACTGCCAGCCGCTGAGCACCAACATCAACCACTAAACACCCACGCCAAACGCTGAGCCCCAACGTCAGCCGCTAAGCCCCAACGGCAGCCGCTAAGCCCCATCGACAGCCGCGATACCCCAACGCCAGCAGCTAACCGCAACGCCAGCTGTGAAACCCCAACGTCAGCAGCTATGCCCCAACGCCAGTAGCTAAAACTAAACGGCAGTAGCTAAATCCCAACGCCAGTAGCTAAACCCCAACGACAGTTGCGAAACCCCAATGCCAGCTGCTAAACCCCAAAGCCAGCCGCCAAACCCCAAAGCCAGCCGCTAAACCCCAACGCCAGTAGGTAAACCCCAACGCCAGCCGCAAAACCCCGCCAGCCGGTAAACCCCAATGCCAGTAGTTAAACCCTAAATCCGCCCGCTAAACCCCAACGCCAGTAGCTAAACCCAATGCCAGCCGCTAAACATAGAAACATAGAAAATAGGTGCAGTAGTAGACCATTCGGCCCCTCGAGCCTGCACCGCCATTCAATATGATCATGGCTGATCATCCAACTCAGTATCCTGTTCCTGCCTTCTCTCCATACCCCCTGATCCCTTTAGCCACAAGGGCCACATCTAACTCCCTCTTGAATATAGCCAATGAACTGGCCTCAACTACCTTCTGCGGCAGATAATTCCAGAGATTCACCACTCTCTGTGTGAGAAAAGTTTTCTTCATCTCGTTCCTAAAAGATTTTCCCCTTATCCTTAAACTGTGACCCCTTGTTCTGGACTTCCCCAACATCGGGAACAATCTTCCTGCATCTACCCTGTCCAACCCCTAAAGAATTTTGTAAGTTTCTATAAGATACCCCCTCAATCTTCTAAATTCTAGCGAGTACAAACCGAGTCTATCCAGTCTTTCTTCATATGAAAGACCTGACATCCCAGGAATCAGTCTGGTGAACCTTCTCTGTACTACCTCTATGGCAAGAATGTCTTTCCTCAGATTAGGAGACCAAAACTGTACGCAATACTCCAGGTGTGGTCTCACCAAGACCCTGTACAACTGCAGTAGAACCTCCCTGCTCCTATTCTCAAATCCTTTTGCTATGAATACTAACATACCATTCACCTTCTTCACTGGAACCTGCATGCCTACTTTTAGTCACTGGTGTACCATGACATCCAGGTCTTGTTGCATCTCCCCCTTTCCTAATCGGCCACCATTCAGATAAACCCCGCCAGTAGTTAAACCCTAACGCCTGTAGCTAACCACCAAAGCCAGCCGCTAAACCCCAACGCCAGTAGGTAAACCCCAACGCCAGCCGCAAAACCCCGCCAGCCGGTAAACCCCAATGCCAGTAGTTAAACCCCAAATCCGCCCGCTAAACCCCAACGCCAGTAGCTAAACCCAATGTCAGCCGCTAAACATAGAAACATAGAAAATAGGTGCAGTAGTAGACCATTCGGCCCCTCGAGCCTGCACCGCCATTCAATATGATCACGGCTGATCATCCAACTCAGTATCCTGTTCCTGCCTTCTCTCCATACCCCCGATCCCTTTAGCCACAAGGGCCACATCTAACTCCCTCTTGAATATAGCCAATGAACTGGCCTCAACTACCTTCTGCGGCAGATAATTCCAGAGATTCACCACTCTCTGTGTGAGAAAAGTTTTCTTCATCTCGTTCCTAAAAGATTTTCCCCTTATCCTTAAACTGTGACCCCTTGTTCTGGACTTCCCCAACATCGGGAACAATCTTCCTGCATCTACCCTGTCCAACCCCTAAAGAATTTTGTAAGTTTCTATAAGATACCCCCTCAATCTTCTAAATTCTAGCGAGTACAAACCGAGTCTATCCAGTCTTTCTTCATATGAAAGACCTGACATCCCAGGAATCAGTCTGGTGAGCCTTCTCTGTACTACCTCTATGGCAAGAATGTCTTTCCTCAGATTAGGAGACCAAAACTGTACGCAATACTCCAGGTGTGGTCTCACCAAGACCTTGTACAACTGCAGTAGAACCTCCCTGCTCCTATTCTCAAATCCTTTTGCTATGAATACTAACATACCATTCACCTTCTTCACTGGAACCTGCATGCCTACTTTTAATCACTGGTGTACCATGACACTCAGGTCTTGTTGCATCTCCCCCTTTCCTAATCGGCCACCATTCAGAAAAAACCCCGCCAGTAGTTAAACCCTAACGCCTGTAGCTAACCCCCAACGTCAGCTGCTAAACCCCAACGCCAGTAGCTAATCCCCAACGCCAGTAGCTAACCCCGAACGCCAGTAGCTAAACCCCAACGCCAGTAGCTAAACCCGCCAAGTGCTAAACCCCGCCGGTAGCTAAACACCAACGCCAGTAGGTAAACCCCAACGCCAGCCTCTAAACCCCAACGCCAGTAGCTAAACCCCAAAGCCAGTAGCTAAACCCCAAAGCCACTAGCTAAACCCCAGACCTTAGCGCGGTGTGTAAAGCCCATAGCACTATGTGTAAAGACAATAGCGCTCCAGTTGGTAGCATTATAATTGGAACCCATAGCGCTGTTTGTTTAAATTCCCAGGCGCCATACTGACAGCGCTGCTTAAACCTGTAGCGGGACAGACAGATCAAAGCTTACCAAAATAATCATCCAGATCTTGAAATTTAAAATACAGATGGTATTTTGTTACAGTATGACTTTTAATATCCTTGCATTTTTTCAGCAGCAAGAGGAAACTGGAAGTCGTGCCGATTTTTAGAAAATCCGCAATTTTTTTTTTTTTTTTTTTTTTTTTAAAGAAAAAAAAGCTTGCCATGTTAGTTTATTATTTGTGTAATAATTCATAAACATGCTGCACACCTTTTCATGCAACTGGTTGAAATTATTATATTTAATAGAGGTCAGAAATCAATTAATTTCACAAAGACTCCCTCTCAACTATCACAGGGTCTGAATTTTTTTTATGACAATGTTAGCAGGGATTTTTTTTTTTTTTTTGTTTATTTTATTAGAAGTTAATACAGCACAAAACAGTACAGTGGCGCCTAATTTTAGGTGCCAACTATGTAATACCGTAATCCATTCTATGTACAACCTCTAGTTTTATGTTATAAGAAAAAAGTAAGCAGATCAAGAAAAAGTAATAGAAAGGGGAAAAAGTGGAAAAATAGATGGCAGAGAGTAGAAAAACGTGAAGTGTGTATATAAAAAATTAAAAAAGGAAGAGAGAAAGAGGAGAGTAGAAATAGACGGGAAGGCCCCTTAAAAGAGAGTTTTTCAAATCTGTATTCGGAGATGTAGCTCTATCCGCGTCATGAACTGAAATCGGTAATCCTTACGGCACCGCTGCATCACATGATTCCAAAAAGTCGATGAAAGGAGACCAACTCTTTAAGAATTGGTCATATTTATCTATTAGTCGGAGTCTCATTTCTTCAAGGCGTGCTATGTCCATCATATTCCTAATCCACATTTTAACAGTTGGTGTGGTTGTACTTTTCCAAAATTTAAGTATCAATTTCTTTCCAATTATTAACCCATAATTAAAAAAAACATTTTGATCTTTATTTAAATTGGTATCTTCTCCTATTATTCCAAATATAATCCATTCCGTTTTGGGTTCTATTCTTGACTTGAAAATCTTTGTAAATATATCAAATATATCACTCCAAAATTTATTCAACTTTGTACATCCAACAAATGAGTGTGTTATATTAGCGTTTTGAAACAAACATTTATCGCATCTGGGAGAGACGTTTGGATAAAATTTGTTCAACCTCGTTTTTGAATAATATAGTCTATGTAATAATTTGAATTGAATTAAATTGTGTCTTGCATTAATAGAACAGTTATGTGTGTTCATCAAATATTTTTCCCATCTATCCTTCGAGATCTTTGTCATTAGCTCTTGTTCCCAATCTTCCCTTAATGCTTCTGTTGAGGGTGATTCTCTATTTAATATATTATTATAAAAGTATGATATTAATTTTTGTGAATCAGCCTTAATATTCATTGCTTCTTCTAAAGGATCTAAAAATATAGTTTGAAATCTATGTGTATGTTTCTTCATAAAGTCACATACCTGTATATATTTAAAATATTGATTATCCTTCAATTTAAATTTTAATTTTAATTGTTGAAATGATAACAGTTTGCCCACTTCATACATGTCCCCTACTTTCCTAATCCCCAGTCTATCCCATTGTTGATATGTGTTGTCGATGAGAGAAGGTTTGAATGCGGGGTTGTTCAATAGTGGGGTTAGTACTGATAAATTATTTAATTTCAAGGATGCTTTTATTTGTTTCCAAATTCTTATTATATTGTGAATAATTGGGTTCTTCTTATATATTATACTATTCAATTTTATCGGAGAGAGCAGGATCGTTCCTATATCGTGCGGATAGCACTCCACTTTCTCCATTCTTATCCACTCCAACTGCTGAGTGGAACTATCTAGCCAATATATTATGTTCTTAATATGCACTGCCCAGTAGTAATATATAAAGTTAGGTAATGATAAACCCCCCACTTCTTTAGATTTGCACAAATGCTTTCGTTGAATTCTATGTGTTCTGTAGTCCCATATAAAATTAGTGATAGTGGAATCTAATTTTTTGAAAAAATATTTTGGAATATATATTGGGATTGCTTGAAACAAATATATTAATTGTGGTAGGAAAGTCATTTTTATAGCGTTAATTCTGCCTATCAATGAGAGTGGAAGCGTTTTCCAAAATGTAATCGTATCATTCAGTTTATTTAATAGTGGTATAAAATTGGCACTAAATAATGATTTGTGTCTTCTCGTAATTTGAATACCCAGGTACTTGAATTTTTCTGTTGCAATTTTGAAGGGGAATTTTAGTAAGTGTCTCGAATCCTGTGATTTTAAAGACATAATTTCGCTTTTATTCCAATTTATTCTGTATCCTGAAAAAGAGCCGAATTCCTCAATTAGTGTTAATAAGGTGGGTATACTCGTTTGTGTATTAGTAATATATAAAAGGATATCATCAGCGTATAATGAAATTTTATTCTTTGAGTCCTTGCTGTTATATCCGTGAATATTCGGGTGATTTCTAATCCTTTCGGCCAACGGTTCTATCATAAGGGCAAATAGCAATGGTGATAAGGCACACCCTTGCCTATTACCCCTTGATAAGTAAAATTTTGGAGATAACGTATTGTTAGTTAATATTCTTGCTGTAGGTCTGTCATAAAGTAGTTTAATCCATCTGATAAAATTCTCTCCCATATTAAATTTTTGGAGTACCTTGTATAAATACTGCCATTCTACTTGATCAAATGCCTTCTCTGCATCCAACGTGACCACTGAGATATCTTCATTGTCCTTCTTATGAGAGTACATTATATTAAAAAGCCTTCTCAAATTATTAAATGATTGTCTTTTGGGTATAAATCCCGTTTGATCCGTATTTATTAAATTGTTAATATAATTATTTAGCCTTCTAGCTAGAATCTTTGCTAAAATTTTCTGATCCGTATTTAGAAGTGATATAGCTCTATAAGAACCAGGCTCTTCTAAATCTTTATCTTTTTTTGGTATAAGCGTTATTGTTGCTTCTGCTAGGGTTTCTGGTAGTTTATTTTCAGTATAAGCCTGCGTGTATAAATTAAATAATCTTGGTACAATAGACTCCTGAAATCTTTTATAAAATTCATTACTAAAGCCATCTGGTCCTGGGGTCTTCCCATTTTTCAATGAGTTTATTATTTGTTTTATTTCTTCACTAGTAATCCGTGCTCCTAATTGCTCTTGTTCTAAACTACCCAATTTTGGGAGCTTGCAATTATCTAAAAAATTTGTAATTTTACTTACATCTGTCTTTATTTTGGATGTGTATAAATTATGGTAAAATTGGGCAAACCTCTTATTAATATCCTTAGGCAATGTTAGCAACTCACCATTGTCCGATTTAATTTTTGTAATAGTTTTTTTCCTTTTCTCGTTGCTTCAGTTGCCTCGCAAGCAGTTTATGTGGCTTATCCCCAAATTCGAAGTGTGCTTGTTTTGTAATTTGGAATGCTCTTATTACTCTAGCCGATAATATTCTATTGACTTTATATTTCAGTAAAGTTATCTTATTATGTTTATTTATGGTTGGGTCAGTTGCATTGTCCAGTTCTAGTAATTTTATCTTCTGTTCTATCCGCTGAAGTTCTCTTTTATTTTCCTTATTTTGAAAACTTTGGTAAGAGATTATGACACCGCGAATATATGCCTTAAAGGTCTCCCATAATAGCGGTGCAGAAATACCCAGTGTGTCATTTGTTTCGAAAAAAAGTTTTGTTTGTTCTTTTATATACTCATAACCCTGCGGGTTATTTAATATGTGTGCATTGAACCTCCAAAAAGGCTTTATACTCGGCATTCCCTCAATTTTAAGTCTAAAAGTCAATGGTGAGTGATCAGAAATAATACTATTATGATATGATGGATCATTCGTATACGGGGTCAATTTTGTGTCCAGTAAGAAATAGTCAATTCGCGAATAAGTTTTGTGAACTGATGAATAAAATGAGTATTCCCTACCACTTGGATTTGCTATTCTCCAAACATCAGCTATGTTATTATTTTTTATATAAGTATTTAAAAATTCACAGGTCTTGGTTTTAACAAGACGCTTCCCTAGCTTTATTGATTTATCTAAATATGGATCTATAACACAATTGAAATCTCCCCCCATTATTATATTTTGAAAATTATGCTCTGCGATTAAATCTATTATTTTCCTAAAAAATTGTGGGTTATCAAAATTAGGCGCGTAAATATTTATCATAGTTAATGGTGTATTGTAAATTTCTCCTGTGACTATAACATATCTTCCCTCTTTATCAGATATGGAATTCTTTAATTTAAAAGGTATGCCCTTCCGAATTATAATGGCCGTGCCTCTTGCTTTAGAGGTGAATGAGGAGTAATAGGTTTGACCTATCCAATTTGCCCTTAATCTGATCTGAGTTTGTTGTTTCAAATGTGTCTCTTGTAGGAACGCAATATCCATATTTAATGATTTTAATTGTGCCAGAATTTTACCTCTTTTAATTGGCTCATTCGCACCTCTGATGTTCCAACTACAGAAGGTGAGACCTCCGGTATTTGTTCGACTATTATCTTGCATTGGCTATTATTACCAGACTGTATGCTTCATGTGATGCAGCCAAGTACCTCAGAATCCCGAATCCAGAGTTGTCCTTCATAATTTCTACAGTAGTTCTACGTCTCCTGACATTATTAAACATAATTGAGGGGAAGAGAAAAACATAAAATAAAGTGTACATAAAAATGCTTAAATCATGCAACACATAATTGTGAATAAACAAAAAAAGTGAATGTAATTTATCAAAAAAGCGATAAATTACAAAAAAGCCACCTAAGGTAGCTAGGTTTGTTTTAAATTTGACCTCCGTCGATGAAATTATGCACTGGGCCCTATCCCCCTGTTAGAATTTGACCCAACGTTAGTCGGTTCTCTCTAATTGTTACCAAACTTATCATATCAGGTCATCGCTGAGCAGTTTAAAATAGAATAAAATAAAAGGTAAGTTAGAAGATTTGGCTTAAAATAAAAATAATGATGGGTTAAAATACCTCATCAAAAATTACACTTTTCATTTACCTGTATGTTAGTTAATTCATTATTAGTATTTAGTAATTAAAATATATGTCTAACCTCCCCCACCCTTCTTGCTATATAGTTAATTGTGTTAGTATAGGACATTACGCCTTTAACGTTGGTTGAGTATATTGTGCGTAATTGGTTAATTAGTTAGTTAATTATATATGTAAGTAATAGGTCATATAGTGTGAAACAGATGCCTCTTATCATGGCCATTTCAAAAGGCGACAGTCTCATAGTTTTCCGTGCTTCAGAGATGATGTGCTTGCAGCCTTGAAAGTTCCTATGTGCTTTCAGTTCAGAAGATTAGTTCGGCCGTGTTATTAAATAGCACATTCTTTGCAGATAAGACTGTCTGGTAGTTGTCTGAAGGTTTCGAGTGGTTTAATTTGAACAGAAAAAACGGTTTCTTGACAAATTGTCAATTAATCTGATCCTGATTGAATTTTGTTTAATATCTCCTTGGCGTATTTGCAGGCAGCGTCCGGGTCGGTGAATGAGCGTTGCTTGCCCTTAAAAGTAATTAGCATTTTTGCTGGATAGATCACGCCATAACGAACTTCAGAATGTCCATACTGCTTGCAGTTTTAAACTCGCGTCTTTTTGCCAGAATTTCCCGAGGGTAATCCCTGTAGAATCTTATGATATTATCAGCGAATGTAAGATTTTCTCCGTATTTTATCTTCTTTAATAGAGTTTCCACAGTTGAAATATCTAGAAACTTTACAATAATTTGCCTTGGTTTAGCATTATCGTGTTTTTGTAGACGACCCACTCGATGAGCCAGATCTATCTTTGGTTTTTCAGGAAGTTTGAAAACATCTTTAAGTAGATTAGTAATAAAATCACGCATTTGAAGGCTGTGTTCCGCACCCTCTTTAATTCCTACAAGTCTCAGATTTTGTCTCCTAGACCTGGCCTCTAAATCTTGACATTTCTCATTCAATTTATTCGTAAACTGCCAATTCGTATCGTGTTGTTTTTTCAGACCTGTTATCTCTTGGCTCATCTGTTCCATCTCACCCTCCATTTCTTCCATCAATTTTTCCGTGTCTGTTAATTGCTTCAGCAGGATGTCGTATTTGTTGTTATACTCTCTCCGCATACTTTCCATTTCTTTCGCTGTGTTGGACTCCAAATCTTTAAACTGCTGTTTCAGGGCTACATAAAGCTCTTTTACTTCGCCACAGCTCTTATCAATTTTCATAGCAAGATTGCCCTCCATAGTGGAGAAGTTATTCTGAATTGTAGAATTCATTTTGGCAAATTGCTGCTGAAGATCTTTACTAATCTCTTTAAGAATATTAGCTCTTACCGTTTCTTCCCAGCTTTTCATTTCTTTCTCCTTTATATCACTTCTCGCAGCCATATCGCTTGTAGATTGTTGAGGTTCCAACTCCTCTTCCAGACTTTCAAACGAGGGTTCAGGGGTAGTTTCAAGCTCATCCAGAGCTTTTTGGAGCTGGAGACTGATTGTAGTTTTCCTGGGTCCTCTCTGACCTCTTCTCTTTCTCATCCAGTTTTTATGATAAGATCGTTTTAAATCCCAAAACCACCAGTATCGTTTGATGGAGTCAACACTCCCGACGCTCAGCAAACCCGACAAGAATTTTTAACTCGTTCCTGGCATGGGAGTTGACTTTAAACACGATTTGTCTGGGGGAGAGTTCAGTGCAGCTGCCTTCACTGCTTCATAGCAGCCACCGGAAGAGAAAAAAAATCCGCAATTTAAAAGCTAATCTGTACATCCGTATTCTTATCACAAAATACGGAATATCTGTACTATTGGTAGCCCTGCTAAACCCCAACACCAGCCGCAAAACCCCACCAGCCGCTAAACCCCAACGCCAGTAGCAAAACCCCAAGACCAGCTGGAAAACCCCAATGCCAGCCGCTAAACCCCAATGCCAGTCGCTAAACCCCCAACGCTAGTAGCCTACCCCCAACGCCAGTCGCAAAACCCCAACGCCAGCCGCTAAACCCCAACGCCAGCCGCTAACCCCCAACGCCAGCCGCTAAACCCCAACGCCAGGCGCTAAACCCCAACGCCAGTAACTAAACCCCCAACGCCAGCCGCGAAATCCCAAAGCCAGCCGCAATACCCCAATGCTAGTAGCGAAACCCCAACGCTAGTAGCGCTGTGTGTAAAGCCCGTAGCACTATGAGTAAAGACAATAGCGCTCCAGTTCAGCTTCCATCCTCCAAGTAAGATTATTTAATATTTGTTTCAGAATGGTTCAATCTATGATAACTGAAAATTTCATTCAGTTCTCTTAATTTTTAAGAAGTTTATGGGCTTTTGACTGTCCTCGATCACAGCTTTTTTGTTATGTCCATAGAAAATCAATAGGGAACAAGGTGCTATTTTCCGAGTATGAAAATGGCCATAACTTTTTTATTACTTGAGATATGAACGTGAATTAGGTGTCAAATTAAACTTATTGTTATGCTTTATCTGATGGGATAAATTGCAGACTTGATTTTTTAAATCTCAAAATTTTGTAACATTGCTACTTGGTAGCCCTGCTAAACTCCAACACGTCATTAAACCCCGCCAGCTGCAAAACCCCAATGCCAGCCGCTAAACTCCAACACCAGTAGCTAAACCACAACGCTCATAGCTAACCCCCAACACCAGTAGCTAAACGCCAACGGCAGTAGCTAAATCCCAATGCCAGCCGCTAAACCCCCACGCCAGTAGCTAAACCCCCACACCAGTAGCTAAACCCCCACGCCAGTAGCTAAACCCCCACGCCAGTAGCTAAACCCCCACGCCAGTAGCTAAATCCCCACGCCAGTAGCTAAACCCCCACGCCAGTAGCTAAACCCCAACGCCAGTAGCTAAACCCCATCGCCAGTAGGTAAACTCCACCGCCAGTAGGTAAACCCCATCGCCAGTAGCTAAACCCCAATGCTAGTAGCGAAACCCCAACGCCAGCCGCTAAACCCCAACGCCAGTAGCTAAACCCCAACGCCAGCCGCTAAACCCCAACGCCAGCCGCTAAACCCCAACGCCAGTAGCTAAACCACAACGCTCGTAGCTAACCCCCAACGCCAGTAGCTAAACCCCAATGGCAGTAGCTAAACCCCAATGCCAGCCGCTAAACCCCAACGCCAGTAGCTAAACCCCAACGCCAATAGGTAAACCCTTATGCTAGTAGCGAAACCCCAACGCCAGCCGCTAAACCCCAATGCCAGCCGCTAAACCCCAACGCCAGCCGCTAAACCCCGACGCCAGCCGCTAAACCCCGACGCCAGCCGCTAAACCCCAACGGCAGTAGCTAAACTCCAACGCCAGCCTCTAAACCCCAACACCAGCCGCTAAATCCCAACGTCAGTTCAGAAACCCCGCCAGCCTCTAAACCCCAACGCCAGCTGCAAAACCCCAACACCAGCCTCTAAACCCCAACGCCAGCCTCTAAACCCCAACGCCAGCCTCTAAACCCCCACGCCAGTAGCTAAACCCCATCGCCAGTAGGTAAACCCCATCGCCAGTAGCTAAACCCCCACGCCAGTAGCTAAACCCCATCGCCAGTAGGTAAACCCCAACGCCAGTGGCTAAACCCCCACGCCAGTAGCTAAACCCCACCGCCAGTAGGTAAACCCCATCGCCAGTAGGTAAACCCCAACGCCAGTAGCTAAACCCCAATGGCAGTAGCTAAACCCCAATGCCAGCCTCTAAACCCCAACGCCAGCCTCTAAACCCCAACGCCAGCCTCTAAACCCCAACGCCAGTAGCTAAATCCCGGCGCCAGTAGCTAAACCCCAACGCCAGTAGCTAAACCCCAACGCCAGTAGCTAAACCCCAACGCCAGTAGCTAAACCCCAACGCCAGTAGCTAAACCCCAACGCCAGTAGCCAAACCCCAACACCAGTAGCTAAACCCCAACACCAGTAGTTAAACCCAACGCCAAGCGCTAAACCCCAACATCAGCCGCTAAACCCCAATGCCATCCTCTAAACCCCAACGCCAGCCTCTAAACCCCAACATCAGTAGCGAAACCCCAACGCCAGCCTCTAAACCCCAACGACAGCCTCTAAACCCCAACGCCAGTAGCTAAACCACAACGCCAGTAGCTAAACCCCAACGCCAGTAGCTAAACCCCAACGCCAGTAGCTAAATCCCAACGCCAGCCGCAAAAGCCCAACGCCAGGCGCAAAATCCCAACGCCAGCCGCTAAACCCCAACGCCAGCCGCTAAATCCCAACGCCAGCCGCAAAACCCCAACGCCAGCCGCAAAACCCCAACGCCAGCCGCTAAACCCCAACGCCAGTAGCTAAACCCCAACGCCAGCCGCTAAACCCCAACGCAAGCCGCTAAACCCCAACGCCAGCCGCTAAACCCCAACGCCAGCCGCTAAACCCCAACGCCAGCCGCTAAACCCCAACGCCAGCCGCTAAACCCCAACGCCAGCCGCTAAACCTCAACGCCAGTAGCTAAACCCCAACGCCAGTAGATAAACCCCAACGCCAGTAGATAAACCCCAATGCCAGTAGATAAACCCCAACGCCAGCCGCCGAACCCCAACCCCAACGCCAGCTCCTAAACCACAACGCGTAGCTAAACCCCAACGCCAGCCACTAAACCCCAACGCCAGCCACTAAACCCCAACGCCAGCCGCTAACCCCCAATGCCAGCCGCTAACCCCCAATGCCGCCATCTAAACCCCAACGCCAGCCTGTAACCCCAACACCAGTAGCTAAACCACGCCAGTAGCTAAACCCCAATGCCAGCCTCTAAATCCCAACGCCATTAGCTAAACCCCAACGCCAGCCTCTGAACCCCAACGGCAATAGCTAAACCCCAACGCCAGTGGCTAAACCACAATGCCCGTAGCTAAACCCCGCCAGTAGCTAAACCCCAACGCTAGTAGCTAAACCCCAACACCAGTAGCCAAACCCCAACACCAGTAGCTAAACCCCAACACCAGTAGTTAAACCCAACGCCAAGCGCTAAACCCCAACATCAGCCGCTAAACCCCAATGCCAGCTAAACCCCAACGCCATCCTCTAAACCCCAACGCCAGCCTCTAAACCCCAACGCCAGCCTCTAAACCCCAACGACAGCCTCTAAACCCCAACGCCAGTAGCAAAACCACAACGCCAGTAGCTAAACCACAACGCCAGTAGCTAAACCCCAACGCCAGCCTCTAAACCCCAACGCCAGTAGCTAAACCCCAAAGTCTGTAGCTAAACCCCAGACATTCGCGGTGTGTAAAGCCCAAAGCACTATGTGTAAAGACAATAGAGCTCCATTTGGTAGCACTATAATTGGAACCCATAGCGCTGCTTGTTTAAATTCCCACGCGCTAAACTGACAGCGCTGCTTAAACCTGTAGCAGGACAGGTAGATCAAAGCTTACAAAAATAATCATCCAGATCTTGAAATTTAAAATACTAATAATATTTTGTTACAGTATGACTTTTAATATCCTTGCATTTTTTCAGCAGCAAGATGAAACTGGATGTCGTGCCGATTATTTTTAAATCCGCAATTCAAAAGCTTCTGTACATCCGTATTCTTATCACATTTCCGTACAAAATACAGAAAATCCGTACTACTTGGTAGCCCTGTTAAACCCCAACGCCAGCCGTTAAACCCCGCCAACTGCAAAACCCCAATGCCAGCCGCTAAACCCCAACGCCAGCCGCTAATTCCCAACGGCAGCTGCGAAACCCCAGTGCCAACCTCTAAACCACAACGCTCGTAGCTAACCCCCAACACCAGTAGCTAAACCCCAACGGCAGTAGCTAAACCCCAATGACAGCTGCTAAACCCCAACGCCAGCTGCTAAACCCCTACGCCAGTAGCTAAACGCCAATGCCAGTAGCTAAACCCCCACGCCAGTAGCTAAACCCCCACGCCAGTAGCTAACCCCCCACGCCAGTAGCTAACCCCCCACGCCAGTAGCTAAACCCCCACGCCAGTAGCTAAACCCCCACGCCAGTAGCTAAACCCCAACGACAACTGCAAAACCCCAACGCCAGGCGCAAAATCCCAACGCCAGCCGCAAAACCCCAACGCCAGCCGCAAAACCCCAACGCCAGCCGCAAAACCCCAACGCCAGCCGCTAAACCCCAACGCCAGCCGCTAAACCCCAACGCCAGCCGTTAAACCCCAACGCCAGCCGCTAAACCCCAACGCCAGTAGATAAACCCCAACGCCAGCCGCCGAACCCCAACCCCAACGCCAGCTCCTAAACCCCAACGCCAGCCACTAAACCCCAACGCCAGCTGCTAAACCCCAACGCCAGCCGCAAAACCCCAACGCCAGCCGCTAAACCCCAAAGCCAGCCGCTAAACCCCAACGCCAGCCGCTAAACCTCAACGCCAGTAGCTAAACCCCAACGCCAGTAGATAAACCCCAACGCCAGTAGATAAACCCCAATGCCAGTAGATAAACCCCAACACCAGCCGCCGAACCCCAACCCCAACGCCAGCTGCTAAACCCCAACGCCAGCCGCTAGCCCCCAATGCCAGCCGCTAACCCCCAATGCCGCCATCTAAACCCCAACGCCAGCCTCTAACCCCAACGCCAGTAGCTAAACCACAACGCCAGTAGCTAAACCCCAATGCCAGCCTCTAAATCCCAACGGCATTAGCTAAACCCCAACGCCAGCCTCTGAACCCCAACGGCAGTAGCTAAACCCCAATGCCAGTGGCTAAACCACAATGCCCATAGCTAAACCCCGCCAGTAGCTAAACCCCAACGGCAGTAGCTAAACCCCAACGCCAGTAGCTAAACCCCAACGCCAGTAGCTAAACCCCAACGCCAGTAGCTAAACCCCAACGCCAGTAGCTAAACCCCAACGCCAGTAGCTAAACCCCAACGCCAGTAGCTAAACCCCAACGCCAGTAGCTAAACCCCAACGCCAGTAGCTATCCCAACGCCAGTAGCTAAACCCCAACGCCAGTAGCTAAACCCCAGACCTTAGGGGTGTAAAGCCCATAGCACTATGTGTAAAGGCAATAGTGGTCCAGTTGGTAGCGTTATAATTGGAAGCAATAGCGCTTCTTAAACCTGTAGCAGGACAGGCAGATCAAAGCTTACAAAAATAATCATACAGATCTTAAAATTTAAAATACTAATAGTATTTTGTTACAGTATGACTTTTGCAATTTTTGCCCATTGCTTGAACACTATAGACCCATGCTTAGACCAAAGTAACACAACTTGAAGTTTTTGTTACTATACCTTAAACACATGTAACCATACCTTAAACAAAAGCGCTGCTTTGCACTTTAGTTGCAATTCTGCAACACACTTGCTCCTGCACACTACACACTATTTCATACATAAGACACTTCGTTCAAAAATGAAATCTCAGGGTACCATTGGGAAGACACAGCTATTCAAAATACAAAACACATCGGGTAATTGAAAACACTAAGATACACACCTGAAAATACTTACTTACAACACTGAACACCAATCAGCCAGCTACAAAAAGGCCTCAGATAAGCCATTTTGAGAACTTTGCAAGCATGGATGCAGGCAGAGGCAGAGGCGGAGGCGGAGGCGGAGGCGGAGGCGGAGGCGGACGTGGACGTGGTCGTGGTCGAAGAGGCCATGCACGGACCATTATTTCCGATGACATAAGAGCAACTTTGGTGGACCATGTCATAAACCATGGCCTGACTATGTGGGAAGCTGGGCAGAGAGTCCACCCTAATCTAAGCTGTTGCACAGTTTCATCCATAATAAGGACATTCCGACTGGAAAACGGGTATGTCTTCAACTCTCTACTTTCTACTCTACTCAGATGGTATCTAGAGTATTTACAGTACTGTACCATATCACATTACCGTATCACTTGTATTGCAGGGTGGCTAATGCTCCTTTTTGAACGAAAGTGGTAGTTTTGTGAAACATACCGTGATTACGTATATTGTGATGTTTCAGTACAGTGTATGGTATATACAGTAAAGTACAGTATATACAGTACTGTAAAAAAGAAGCAAACCAATAACAATTTGTGGTTGCATTTTGCTATAGAATGACTAGAAGACCTTCTGGGGGTGGACGCCAACACCTGTTCACCCAACAGCAGGAACTTGCCATTGTGGACCTAGTCGGAGCAAACAATGCAATCCGTCTCCAGCAGCTACGGCAACAAATACTTGCAGATAGGCAAGTATTCAACAACATAAACCGAGTAAGCATTACCACTATAAGACGCATCTTGGTAAAGCACAAAATGACCATGAAGCAACTGTACAGGGTCCCATTTGAGAGGAACAGTGTCAGGGTCAAAGGACTTTGACGTGAATATGTACAGGTAAGTGTTACAGTCCTTTACATTTACAATACAGTATTGGTGT
Organism: Leucoraja ocellata; assembly: GCA_036785375.1. Lineage (NCBI taxonomy): Eukaryota > Metazoa > Chordata > Chondrichthyes > Rajiformes > Rajidae > Leucoraja > Leucoraja ocellata. The sequence continues at coordinate 469,508 of JAWMAR010000615.1, read as the reverse complement.
AATCCAGTAACAGCTGAATATGTACCATTGTATCAGCACCACATAGCCATACACAATATGTATTTTTTGTTACAGAGAATCTTGGCCATGGATGGAGCTGCACAGTCTCATGAATTTATTTACATTGATGAGGCTGGATTAAACCTTAGCAAAACAATACGACGGGGTCGTAATATAATTGGCCAAAGGCCAATTGTGCACGGCCTGGGGCAGCGCGGGGGAAATATCTCATTGTGTGCCGCCATAAGCCTTCGAGGGCTTCTGTACCATCATGCAAAACTAGGTCCATACAATACACAACATATCATCACATTTCTAGATGCTCTTCATAATATAGCTGTACAGGAGAGACCAGAGCAGCCCAGGTTTGTTGTTGTCTGGGATAATGTCAGTTTCCATCGGGCTGCTCTGGTCCGGACCTGGTTCACCAACCATAATCAATTTGAAGTGGTATACTTGCCCCCTTACTCGCCATTTCTAAACCCTATAGAAGAATTATTTTCGGCTTGGAGATGGCGTGTATATGCGTCAACAGACGGCAGGATCCATAAACCCACCTACAAACGATTGCCGTGTTTTTCTGTGTTTACAGTATAGTGTATTTTTGGTTTTATTTTTGCTTTAACTGATTTTACAGTACTGTGAGGTACAGTACTGCAATGTACTGTATTGAGTATTTGATTTTTTGGTTGTTGTGAAAACGTGCCTTCTGTGGAACTGAATAAAAACAGTGAAAATTAAAGACGGCAGTGTTTTATATAAAGTAGACTAGTGTGTTGCTGCTGATCTGAAAGTGTATTCATATGATGCAAGTGTGTATCATTTTGTCATCAGAGTGACGTTTTGACAAAGGATTGTTAGGTTTTCATAGCAGAGTTTAGGTTTCGAGTTTCAATTTGACATGGATGTGAATGGTTTATTTTCCAGTGTTGTGTCTTATTTGCTTGTGTGTAGAGTTTTGACACAATGAGCGAAGTTTTGCAAAACGTGTTCAAGCAACAGGCAAAAACTGTAATATCCTTGCATTTTTTCAGCAGCAAGATGAAATTGGAAGTCGGGCCGATTTTTTAAAAAGCCGTAATTTAAAAGCTAATCTGTATATCCGTATTCTGATCACATTTCCGTACAAAATACGGAAAATCCGTACTGCTTGGTAGCCCCGCTAAGCCCCCACGCCAGCCGCTAAGCCCCCACGCCAGCCGCTAAGCCCCCCCGCCAGCCGCTAAGCCCCCACGCCAGCCGCTAAGCCCCCCCGCCAGCCGCTAAGCCCCCCCGCCAGCCGCTAAGCCCCCCCGCCAGCCGCTAAGCCCCCACGCCAGCCGCTAAGCCCAGCCGCTAAGCCCCCCCGCCAGCCGCTAAGCCCCCCCCGCCAGCCGCTAAGCCCCCCCGCCAGCCAGCGAAACCCCCCCGCCAGCCAGCGAAACCCCCCCGCCAGCCAGCGAAACCCCCCCGCCAGTAGCTACATCTCAACGCCAGTAGCTAAACCCAAAAGTCAGTAGCTATACCCCCAGTAACTAAACCCCAATGCCAGTAGATAAACCCTCCAAGTGCTAAACCCCAACGCCAGTAGCTCAACCCCAACGCCAGTAGCTCAACCCCAACGCCAGTAGCTCAACCCCAACGCCATTAGCTAAACCCCAACATCAGTAGCTAAACCCTAATGCCACGCGGAACCCCAATGCCAGCCGCGAAACCCCAACGCCAGTAGCTAAACCCCAACGCCAGCCTCCAAACCCCAACGCCAGCCTCCAAACCCCAACGCCAGCCTCCAAACCCCAACGCCAGCCTCCAAACCCCAACACCAGCCGCTAAACCCCAATGCCATTAGCTAAATCCCAATGCCAGTAGCTAAACCCCAACGTCAGTAGCTATACCCCCAGTAGCTAAACCCCAATGCCAGTAGATAACCCGCAAAGTGCTAAACCCCGCCAGTAGCTAAACCACAACGCCAGTAGCTAAACCCCAACGCCAGTAGCTAAACCCCAACGCCAGTAGCTAAACCACAACGCTCGAAGCTAAACCCCAACGCCAGTAGCTAAACCCCAACGCCAGTAGCTAAACCCCAACACCAGTAGCTAAACCCGCCAAGCGCTAAACCGCGCCAGCCGCTAAACCCCAACGCCAGTAGCTAAACCCCAAAGCCAGTAGCTAAACCCCAGACCTTAGCGCTGTGTGTAAAGCCCAAAGCACTATGCGCTCCAGTTGGTAGCATTATAATTGGAACCCATAGCGCTGTTTGTTTAAATTCCCACGCGCTAAACTGACAGCGCTGCTTAAACCTGTAGCGGGACAGGTAGATCAAAGCTTACAAAAATAATCATCCAGATCTTGAAATTTAAAATACTGATAGTATTTTGTTACAGTATGACTTTTAATATCCTTGCATTTTTTCAGCAGCAAGATGAAACTGGAAGTCGTGCCGGTTTTTTAAAAATCCGCAATTTAAGCTACTGTACATCCGTATTCTTATCACATTTCCATACAAAATCCATACTTCTTGGTAAACCCCAACACCAGCCGTTAAACCCCGCCAGCTGCAAAACCCCAGCGCCAGCCGCTAAATACCAACGGCAGCTGAGAAACCCCAACGCCAGCCTCTAAACCCCAATGGCCAGCCTCTAAACACCAATGCGTAGCTAAACACCAACGCCAGTAGCTAAACACCAACGCCAGTAGCTAAACACCAACGCTCGAAGCTAACCCCCAACGACAGTAGCTAAACTCCAACAACAGTAGATAAACCCCAATGCCAGCCGCTAAACCCCAACGCCAGCCGCTAAACCCCCACCCCAGTAGCTAAACGCCAACGCCAGTAGCTAAACCCCAACGCCAGCAGCTAATCCCGCCAAGCGTTAAACCGCGCCAGTAGCTAAACACCAACGCCAGTAGCTAAACCCCAACGCTCGAAGCTAACCCCCAACGACAGTAGCTAAACTCCAACGCCAGCAGCTAATCCCGCCAAGCGTTAAACCCCGCCAGTAGCTAAACCCCAACGCCAGAAGATAAACCCCAATGCCAGTAGCTAAACCCCAACGCCAGTAGCTAAACCCCAACGCCAGTAGCTAAACCCCAACGCCAGTAACGAAACTCCAATGCCAGTAGCGAAACTCCAATGCCAGTAGCTAAACCCCAACGCCAGTAGCTAAACCCAAAGCCGCTGTACCAGGCTGCCACGTTTTGTCAGTGCATTTCAGTATTCTAGTACCTGAAAATCAGCATTTTGCTGTGGAAAATAGTATTTTTACGCGGTGCCATTTTGTTGAAAAAAATTTTGTTTTTTATGGGTGGTCATACCCATGTAAGAGTACAAGAATGCACAACTTTGCTACCAATTGACTCGTCTTCCACGCACCTTACTTGAAAGTGCATTCATTGCCATCTCTTTGTATACTTCGACGGCTGCTTCCTGCTTTTAGCACCAGATGATGATGTAGAAGCCATTTTGGAAGCCTCCCTCTCTCTCCCTCGCACTCACTCTCTTCCTCCTTCCTCTCTTTCCCTCCCTCTCCCTTCCTCCCTCCCTCCCTCTCTCTCTCTCTCCCCCTTTTCCTCCCTCTCTCCTTCATTTTTTTCTCCCTCTCTTATTCCCTCCCTCCCTCTCTCCTTCTCCCTACCCGAACAGTCTGTGACCAATAGTGCTGTGACCTTAGCGCTGTGTGTAAAACAAGGTTCTCGCTTAACTTTTTTCCCTGTTGCCGGCCGGGCAACCTTGACAGCTTTTTAGGTTGCCAAATGACAGTTTAGGTGGTCATTTAAGACGTTTTGCATCAAGCGTGTGATAGTGCTTGGATGAAGTCCAAGTCCCCCCAGTGTCAGCCCCGCCCCCCGCCTCAACGTCACTGTCACCGTCGCCCATCGCCCTGGCAGCGGCCGGACCGTCTGCTCCCGACTCTCCGCCCCCGGCCCCTCCCGCCCGCTGCTCAAGGCGTCACCACCCGGTAGAGCGGATCCTCCCTGGGGCGGCTGCTGCCCGCCCGCCGGCCCCACACGTCCATCTGCCCCTCATTCACTCACCGGCGCCGCCGCCGATGTCGACGATCCCCGGTCGCTGCTGCCCGTCCGCTCGGCCCAGCATCGGGGTGGAGGAGCCTCGGCCGCTCGTCAGCCGGCGCTCGGTCGTTGGGTCGATGCCGCCACAGGTCGATTCCCCGGCAGTTTCCAGTCTCCACCGGGAGGGAGGGGGGGGGGGGGGGGAGGGCGCGGCCCCGGCGCCGGTGGGTGGAGCCAGTCCCAACCTGCAGCGGTGGGTGGGGCGAGGCCCGTCCTTGCTCAGCCCGCCGACAAAATGGCCGCCGAGGCCCCCTGTCACATGACCACAGCAACACTACAAAAATGGCCGCATATGGCCTACAAAAATGGCTGCATATGGCCTACAAAAATGGCTGCCCCGAATGGGAATACAAAGATGGCCGCCGCATCGTCTACAAAAATGGCCGCCATTTGACTACAAAAATGGCCGCTAATGCACTACAAAAAATGGCCGCTAATGCACTACAAAAAATGGCCGCAGAAGAACTACAAAAATGGCCGCCTCCTCTGACCACCGTCAGTAGCGCCATCTCTGGGCGGTTGGTGTCACTACAGCCTTCATTTTCTAGCACAGCTTCTTATCCTCAGTTCCACTGAGTCTTCCCCATCCCCTTCTAACTATGTGACCCCTGCTCCTCCCCACCCACACCACAGCCCTCTCACCCCCTGACCACCCATCACCCCCCCACCACATATCGCCTCGTCCCCAGTGCACCCACCTGCCTTCCTCCGGCCCCAACCCCCATCCCTGCCTTGTGTTAACCATCCCCCCGACCTCCCCCTCTCCCACACCGAACAGTCTGTCCTCAGCAGAGGTCTCTCCTTTGTCCCCCTCCGTTCCCACCTCAATGAGTCCTCGCCCCCCAGTGATGACCCCTTTTCCCGTCTCCAACGCACCCCCTCCTCGTGGAACCCCCCTCGTGGCCCCCCGGCTTTAGAACGCTTTATTCAAAACTGCTGTCGCGACATCAACCGCCTCAACTTCTCCACTCCCCTGTCTCATTCCAATCTCTCCCCCCCCCCTGAACGTACTGCCACCGACTCACTCTGCAACAACCCAGATTGGGTTCTGAAACCAGCCGACAAGGGAGGTGACATGGTAGTCTGGCACGTCGATCTCTACAAAGCTGAGGCCACACGCCAACTATCGGACACCTCCACCTACTTACCCCTGGACCATGACCCCACTGACGAGCACCAGGCCACCATCTTTAGCACCATCACCGACTTCATCAACTCCCCCGCCCAGCCCGACCGAGCCTCCAACCTTATCGTTCCCCAGCCCCGCACGGCCCAATTTTACCTTCTCCCCAAAATCCACAAACCTGACTGTTTCGGTAGACCTATTGTCTCTGCCGGTTCGTGCCCCACCAAACTCATTTCCACATACCTTGAATCCATCCTGTCCCCCTTGGACAAATCCCTCCTCACCTATGTTCAAGACACCTCAGACACTCCCCATCGTCTCCGCGCATTCCACTCTCTAGGCTCCCACCCCCTCATCTTCTCCATGGACGTCCAGTCACTCTACACCTCCATCCCCCAACAGGATGGTCTCAAAGCCCTCCAGCTCTTCCTCGTCCAGAGAAGCAACCTATACCCGGCCAATGACACTCCTCCGCCTAGCGGAGCTGGTCCTTACCGTCAATAACTTCAAGTTTGACTCCTCCCATTTCCTCCAAATACAAGGCGTAGCTATGGGCAAACGCCTGGGCCCCAGCTACGCCTGCCTCTTTGTCGGGTACGTCGAACAATCCTTGTTCAATACGTATCAGGGCCCCATCCCCGACCTCCACCTCCGTTACATTGACGACTGCTTTGGTGCCACCTCCTGCACCCACACACAACAGACTGACTTCATCCACTTCACCACTAACTTCCATCCGGCACTCAAATACACCTGGACCATTTCCGACATTTCCCTACCATTCCTTGACCTCACTATCTCCGTCGCAGGTGATAGACTTTTGACCGACATCCGCTCTAAACCTATTGACTCCCATGGCTATCTGGACTACACTTCTTCACACCCTGCTTCCTGTAAGGACTCCATCCCCTACTCCCAATTCCTCCATCTACGCCGCATCTGCTCCCAGGAAGAGGCATTCCACGCCAGGGCATCTGAAATGTCTTCATTCTTTAGGTAACGGGGGTTTCCCTCTTCCACCATAGATGAGGCTTGCACCCAGGGTCTGTTCCATACCTCACAACACTGTTCTCTCTCCCCATCCCCCCCACTCGCAACAAGGGCAGAGTCCCCCTAGTCCTCACATTTCACCCCACCAGCCGTCACATACAACAAGTTATCCTCTGTCAGTTTCGCCACCTCCAACATGACCCCACCACTCTCCACATCTTCCCATCTCCCCCCATGCCTGCCTTCCGCAAAGACCTTGTTAATTCTTCCCTTCCCTCCCACCCCCTCCCCAGGCACTTTCCGTTGCAACCGCAAGAGATGCAACACTTGTCCCTTCACCTCCCCCCTTGACTCCATTCAAGGACCCAAGCAGTCGTTCCAGGTGCGACAGAGGTTCACCTGCATCTCCTCCAACCTCATCTATTGCATCCGCTGCTCTAGATGTCAGCTGATCTACATCGGTGAGACCAAGCGGAGGCTTGGCGATGGTTTCACCCAATACCTACGCTCAGTCCACATTAACCAACCTGACCTCCCAGTGGCTCAGCACTTCAACCCCTTTCATTCCGTATCCGACCTCTCTATCCTGGGTTTCCTCCATGGCCAAAGCGAGCAACACTGGAAATTGGAGGAACAGCACCTCATATTTCGCTTGGGGAGTCTGCATCCTGCAGGCATGAACATTGAATTCTCCCAGTTTTGTTAGCCCTTGCTGTCTCCTCCCCTTCCTCAGCCCTCGGGCTGTCTCCTCCCACCCCTCAGCCCTCGGGCTCCTCCTCCTCCTTTTTCCTTTCTTCTCCCCGCCACACCCCATCAGCCTGAAGAAGGGTTTCGGCCCGAAACGTTGCCTATTTCCTTCGCTCCATAGATGCTGCTGCACCCGCTGAGTTTCTCCAGCATTTTCGTGTACCTTCTTCTTATCCTCAATTGGACTGTTGGAACTTTGGTTTCCTGTCCTACCCGGCTTGATTTGAGCCACAGAACTTTCGGCACCTGACCACTTTGGAGATTGATGTATCTGTGCAGTTTGCTCAATGTAGTTTGTTTTATTTCATTGTATAGTGTAATCACCCAGCTTAATATTGCTATTAGTTTCTTCTTGTTGTATTTGCATTGTTGCCGATGTCTTTCTCAAGACACGTTCCCCTGCTGGTCAGCGTGACTGGTCTGTACCTCGTCTGTCCTGCAGCTTTTACGTTGGTCTCCTTGCACACCTCGGCATACCTCGGGATGGTCCACAGCCGGAGCGTTGACTACGCCCGCGGGCCCCACCGTCCTGCCCCACAGCCGGGTTGCCCCCGACCCACAGCAAGAGCCGCCCTCGACCGTGCTTGTGAATCTTCTGGTAGGTTAGCGCGCTCCATCCCTTTTTGACGTCATCCAGGTGAGACGGAGCTCAGGGTTCGCCTCCTGAGCTGCTTTGGTGCCCGGGCGTCAGTTGAGGTGGAGAGAGGGGGGGGGGGGGGGGGGGCGTCATTAATCTGTCTGGGGTGCCATGGCTCTTGGGTTAGGCTGGGATCATTCTCTGCGGGATGGTGCGGGAGACAAGTGTAGAAGAGTTGTACTGACTGTGTGGGCTTTGGAAATGATTGCCCACCAGTCTCAAAAGCCGCTGTGTTTCCCTGTCCCTGGGATAGTAGGGGGCGACCAAACAGCACAATACCGCCCTCCCCCTCCACGCCAACACGAAGGGCAACGATCCCAAAGCTTTAGCGCCAGGAGCAGCGGGCAGGCGACAACCACCTGCCATAACGCGAGCGAGATCATGTACTGTTGTAGGTCTCCTTTGCACGTCGGTGTTTCGGTCTTTCTCCACTCATTGTTGGCCCTATCTGTCACCACCCCCACCTACACCCCTCTGCTTCCCGGCCATGTGTGTGGACCCTTCCCTCCCCTCTCCAGCTCCCCGCCCATTGCACCGGCGCGGTGGCTTTGCACTGTCTTCACGTCGACGATGCCAGCACGGAAGCACCAGTCGCCCCGGGGCAGTCGCTCCCTTCCGTTTCCCAGGGGGTCGGGACGGGACTCGACCCCCAGGCCCACCAGACCCACTGCAAGCACGGAGACCCACAGCCAACAGTAACTCCAGCCCAGCCCCGCTCCAACTCCAGAGGAACCCACTCCCCGATGGGCCGCTACGGCGACAAGTTGCAGTTCGCCCACAGCCCGAGATGAGGGGGCGCATCTGGTGGGCCTGGGGGTCGGTGTCCCGTTGGTCCTGACGTCTCCGGCCACCCCCCTGGACAGGAGCTGAGACTGGGAACTGTACCGCCCTTGCCCCCTCCCTCTGCAACTGCAAACAACCCCACTCTCTTGCTCACCTAACCCACTCATCCCCCCCCCCCCCCTCCCCCCCACCTTTCCCTCCCAACTCCCGTCCCCCTGGGAAACTGAAGGGAGCGACTGCCCCGGGGCGTCTGGCACTGACCTGCTGATCGCCGACGTGAAGACAGTGCAAAGCCCCCGCGCAGGTGCAATGGGTGGGGAGCTGGAGAGGGGAGGGAGGGGGTCACACTCAGCCGGGAAGCAGAGGGGTGTAGGTGGGGGTTGTGACAGATAAGGCCAACAATGAGTGGAGAAAGACAGAAGCACCGACGTGCAAAGGAGGCGTACAACAGTGCATGATCTCTCTCGCGTGGCAGGTGATTGTCGCTGGGAAACTGAAGGGAGCGACAATCTGCTGCTGCCTGCTCGCTGAGTTAAAGAGACTCACGATACACTAAGGTAAACGCTCGGGCCACTACGTTCTTACAACGAGTTAAAATGTTTCAATTCTTAACCACAAGAGTAAAATTGACTCGTGGGAAATTTTAAACATGTTTGATTTTTTGCAAGAGTTGACAAGTTTCACGAGTACCTGCCGTTAGCGCCACGAGTCTCTAAGTTGCGTTTACGAGTTACGTACATTAATCGTACGTTATTACCACGAGTTTTAACTCGGGGCACCTCTTGTGTCAACTCGCAACGTGAGATATAAATCAGCTTACGTTGCATTACTCTCTACGCGTTGTTATTTCATGGCCTCTGTGAGCGACATACATGCTCACCTAATTAGCCAAATAAGTCCTCCACCAGATAACATCATTGTCCCCAACTAACGATGTATTTATCCGGGCAGAGTGCCCCACAAACCTTGCAACATCGCAGTAACTTGTATTATATCAATCCTAATTGGCCTGACCACCGCCTGAAATGTCTCCACTTCCGGTTCCGCTGATACTTTCTGACGTGCTTTTACATTTATATTTCGCACAATTTATACGAGGACAACTCGCCACTGAAGGATTCCACCATTTTTATCCCAGCTCCGATGTACAGATTATTACTTTGATGTGCCACTCGCATTACGAATTGGCAGGCGTAGGTGAGTTGGCACTGTAGGCACTGAATGCAGGTTATGGCCGCTTTGCAGAACGCGATCGAGCGTTTTTAAGAGATGTTAATTAGTTTTGTTAGTACAGATTTTTAGAAACATAGAAAATAGGTGCAGGAGGAGGCCATTCGGCCCTTCGAGCCAGCACCACCATTCATTGAGATCATGGCTGATCGTCCCCTATCAATAACCAGTGCCTGCCTTCTCCCCATATCCCTTGACTCCACCAGTCTCTAGAGCTCTATCTAACTCTCTCTTAAATCCATCCAGTGATTTGGCCTCCACTGCCCATAAATTCACAACTCTCTGGGTGAAAATTTGTCTTAAATTACCTCCCCTTTATTCTAAGACTGTGGTCCCTGGTTCTGGACTCGCCCAACATTGGGAATTTATTTCCTGCATGTAGCTTGTCCAGTTCTTTTATAATTGTATATGTTTCTATACGATACCCTCCTCATCCTTCTAAACTCCAGTGAATACAAGCCTAGTCTTTTCAATCTTACCTCATATGACAGTCCCGCCATCCCAGGGAACAATCTCGTGAACCTACGCTGCACTGCCTCAATCACAAGGATGTCCTTCCTCAAATTCGGAGACCAAAACTGTACACAATACTATAGATGTGGTCTCACCAGAGCCCTATACAACTGCAGAATAACCTCTGTATTCCTATACTGAAATCTTCGTGTTATGAAGGCCAACATTCCATTAGCTTTCTTCACTGCCTGCTGTACCTGTAAGCCAACTTTAAGTGACCGCTGTACAAGGACAGCCAGGTCTCGCTGCACCTCCCCCTTACCTAACCTAACCCCATTTTGTTTATTTCAGTCTGTGCTTTCCTTTCTCCTTGCAATTAATGTAACGGCAATCGTGATCCTATCCCGAGGAAAATGTGGTATCTCCAAATGTATCACTCGCTACCTTGTTGGAATGGCAGCAGCGGGTTTCATGATGGTTATCATTGCTAATATTGTGAGACAGATTACCAGTATATATTATTATGCCCGTTTCTTGCTCATAACTCCGGTATGTTCTCTGACCATCGTTTTTACAGTTGCAAGCACCGATTGTTCAGTTTGGCCTGCAGTTGCTTTTACCTTCGATAGATATGTTGCTATCTGTTTCCCAAATATGCGGGGAAAATATTATACAGCGAGAACAGCGACCAAAGTGATAGTAACAGTGATGATAGTGAGCTGTGCGAGGTGCATTCCTTTTTTATTTTGAAGCGGTGCCTATTGTTATCATTGATTCTGTGCCTTGGCTTTGCGTCAAAACGCCTGAATACTTCACTTCTCCCCTCTGGAAGGGCACTAGTTGTTTGACAGTCTAGTAACACCATTGTTACCAATATTTCATAACGGTTTAATGGTTTAACCGTTAGGCACGTCATTGCGGCAAATAAGGTCCGGAAGGCGCTCCGGAGTACCAGTGAGAATCAGAAAGATTCAGAGGTGGAGAACCGGAGAAAATCAATGATTCTCCTGTTCGCTCTATCAGCGAATTTCATATTATTGTGGATGCCCTATGTTATACACTCAATGAACTGGCAGGCGGTGAATGTTACCTATGCAGACAAATATTTGAATAGTCCGATATATACATTTCAACAATGTGGATTTATGCTACAGTTTCTCAGTACCTGCACCGACACCTGCATCTATGGACTCACAAAAAAGAAATTTAGAAAGCTGAAAAATGGAGTGAAGTATATGTTTACATTAAATGGGAAGGGATGTAAATAATGGGATGCAATGTAGTTGTATACTCTTCACAGTTTCAAGCTATAAAACCTTGGACAAACCTAGGAACTGACACATCGCCACACGATATTGATGCCTAACATTATGCCAAATAAACGAATTCCTTCTTCCTGCAAATTATCTATAGGGGGGTTGCACGTAAGGTCACTGGGTCATAGGGTCATAGGGCTTGACGCGCGGAGCCGCTCAATCCATCTGGAGGACATCCGTAACTTCCGGTATATGTTATTAATGCAAGAAACGCGTACTTTCCTACCTGTTAAAACCCGCCAAAATGTTGAATTTTTGCGCTGTAAAAAATTGTGGAAGTCGGGGGTAAGCGTGAGAGACGTTTTTTCTTGATTTCTTTTGTATCTAAAAAGTCTCCGAAGTGATAAGCCTGGCTGTAAAATTTGCTTCAGAGGCGTTTTCTTTTGGTATGTAAAAACCCACTTGAGAACCATGGGCGATTTTAAAATTTTACAGCCAGATTTATCACCTGAAACTTTTTAGATGCCAAAGGAATCAATAAAAAACACAAATAATGCCTTAGTTGATGAAATTCAATGAGCAAACAGCCAATGTTCGACAAGCACTCTGGCTGTTGTTGGCCCTTCAGCTCTTGCTTCTATCTACCGTCATTTCTCCTCACTTTTGAAATTCTGAAAGGCGAAATGTCTCTCACGCTTAACCCGATTTCCATAACTATTTACAGCGCAACAATGGACAATTTCAGCGGGTTTTAACGGGCCCGCTACGCTGGAAACAATGGCAATTGCCTACCTGCAGTTCACCACGTGTACTCCATTTGGAGTAGCGTAGCAACAGTACGGGTCATGGGTCGTGACCCGACTGCCGTGAAACCTCCCTATATTCCACCATACCATGCACATAGAAATGCCCAAGTAAACGCGTTTTAAAAGACGATAGCGTGTCTGTTTACACCTCCACTCCAGGCAGCCCGCTCCACTCACCGTGTAAAGACGTTCTCCGGCACATTTGCTTAATACATTCCTCTTCTGATTCTTAATGATATGTCCTCTAGTTTTTGACATTTCTACACTGGGATACGGATTCTGGCTATCGATACTCATATAAGTTTACAAACGTCAGATGTTGTTATTGAGGGAGCGCAGCTTTGGTTCGGCAGGTTAATTCCCGGGATGGCGGGACTGTCATATGTAGAGTCAATAATCAAGAGTGTTTTATTGTCATATGTCCCAGATGGGACAATGAAATTATTACTTGCTGCAGCGCAACAGAACGTGTGGATATGTAAACGTTGTATATAACGGGGGAAGAGAAAAAAAGGAAAGCGTTCAATAAATTAAAAATCGTGTTTTAATAATATTTTATTTTGCAGAGCTTATTCGTCGCTGTGTTTAATAGCCTGGTGGCTGTAGGGAAGAAGCGGTTCCTGAACCTGGACGTTACAGTTTTCAGGCTCCTGGCCATTCTTCCAGATGGCAATGGTGAGATGAGTGGCTGGCGAGGATGGTGTGGGTCCTTGATGATGTTGGCCGCCTATTTGAGGCAGCAACTACGATAGATCCCTTCGACGGTGGGGAGGTCAAATCCGGTGATGGACTGGGCAGTGGTCACAACTTTTTGTAGTCTTTTTCGCTCCTGGACTTTCAAGTTGCCGAACCTGGCCACGATGGAATCAGTCAGAATGCTCTCCACGGTGCACCTGTAGAAGTCTAGGATATAGAATGGAGCGTCTGGGATTGTATACTCTGCAATGTAGAAGGATGATAGGATATCTAATTGGAACATATAAGATCATTAAGGGGTAGGACACATTAGAGACAGGAAACATGTCCCGATGTTGGGGGAGTCCAGAACCATGGGCCACAGTTTAAGAATAAGCAGTGACCATTTAGAACGGAGATGAGGGAAACTTTTTTTTTTACACAGCGAATTGTGAATCTGTGTCTCCGAAGGCGGTGGAGGCCAGTTCTCTAGATGCTTTAAAGAGAGAGTTAGATAGAGTTCTTAAACGATAGCGGAGTCTGTCGATATGGGGGGTGGGGGAGGAACGGGGTATTGATTGTGGATGATCAGCCATGATCACATTGAATGGCAGAGCAGGCGCGAAAGGCCGAATGGCCTACTCCTGCACCTATTGTCTATTGTCTATATCCACTGAGCATTGGACCCTCCGAGAAAACGATCTAATTATGTACGAGATTTCCCTACTCCCTAATCCTCGCAGTATCCAGTTGACATTGTTCTGATCTTTTGCGAAAGCCTCCCTTTGGGAGGTATACTACATACTCCGGAAGGCAGAACACTGGCAGTCAAGAGCCTATTGTCAGAGTTAAAATAATTAAACTTCCTCGATAATTGTAACAAATATAGTAGCAACTTAAGTAATGACGATGCAACTGTTCCATTGCTCAATTTGGTATGCAACGACGATTTTACTTGGGGAGTGATTGCGTTAAATCGGGCATCTATTCCGGACAACATAATGATCAGCAGTTTCCCCTCTGTGCTCGGAAAAGAATTGCGTATTAAGCGAAACGCAGATGATTCCGGGGGCATAGTGAACCAAAAAAAGGTGCAGAAACTTAGTAAAATCGATTAATCTGTTGTTCGCCCTATCAGCAAATGTTATATTACTGTAGGTGCTTTGTGTTAAATATTCTACGGATTCTCAATCGGTGCATTTCACTTCCGCAGCAAAATATACAAATACTGCGCGCGCGCGCGCACACACACACACACACACACACACACACACACACATATATGGTATAGATTAATCGCTTATGAAAATCCTCCGTTAATGTCAGACTCCCATTTGAATCAATTTCTTGCAGTGAAAGCTGCTTAGGAATGTTGGCTGTGTCATCCGTTAATGTTATGTTTAAGTTCAAGTGTGTTTATTGTCGTGTCCCTGATAGGACAATGAAATTCTTGCTTTGCTTCAGCACACAGAACATAGTAGGCATTTACTACAAAACAGGTCAGTGTGTCCATGATTGCCTTGCGAAGCACTTGCTCCCACTTTACTGGACTGATCCTGTGATTTCAGTTGCTGATCATTTTAACTCACAATGCCACCGCAGGGTGACAATTCTATCTATGACCTTTTTGAAACTGGGAACCTGGTAAGGAGGAGGGGCAAGCCAAATCGTGGCCAGCAATCGCTGAACTATTTTCATCAGCCGATCCCCCACCTCCACACCCCATCCCCCAAGCTTTGTCATTTCCCCTCTCTCTACCAGCCCCCCAGCCCCCCCCCCCCCCCCCCCCCGAAGGATGGGGACGGGAGTGCATATTGAAACACAAACTGCACAGAATCACAAAGCGTTACAGCATAGAAACAGGCTTTTCGGCCCAATTTCTATGGATGGTCCTTAGTTGCACGAAGGACTTCGGGGTTTCCTTCCAGTATAGTGGTACATTTATTCATTCAACATTCTCGTATTATATATTATCTTGTGTGCATTGTGTTTACAAATAAGCTGCAGCCAGTCAGAATTTCATTGTTCCGTTGTTGGCAAATATGACAATCAAGCCCCTGTCCCACTTAGGAAACCTGAACGGAAACCTCTGGAGCATTTGCGCCCCACCCAAGGTTTCCGTGCAGTTCCCGGTGGTTGCAGGTGGTTGCTGGTAGTGGAAGTAGGTAGGGAGACTGAGAAAACCCTCCGGGAACCGCACGGAAACCTTGGGGCGCAAAGTCTCCAGAGCTTTCCGTTCAGGTTTCCTAAGTGGGACAGGGGCTTTAGACACTCGTGACTCGCTCTTGAACACGTTATGCAGAGAAAATGGCCTCAATGAGTTAGATACAGTTAAAGGTAGGTAAAAATGCTGGAGAAATTCAGCGGGTGCGGCAGCATCTAAGGAGCGAAGGAAATAGGCAACGTTTCGGGCCGAAACCCTTCTTCAGACTGTCTGAAAAAGGGTTTCGGCCCGAAACGTTGCCTATTTCCTTCGCTCCATTGATGCTGCCGCACCCACTGAGTTTCTCCAGCATTTTTGTCTAGTTTCGATTTTCCAGCGTCTGCAGTTCCTTCTTTAACATTTTAGATACAATTTGCCCCGTATGCTTCGTTGCCTTGGTTAAAATATCACTGGCTACTCACTTTACCCGTGTCCCCCGTGAATTTCGAGACATCTAAAAGATAATCCTTCTCTAAGACCGCCGCCAACCGAAAGTGCCGGTTCCATTAGGGATCAATATCTCCCAATAATCCATGCATTAAAACTCGGTTAACTTCTACTATAACATGTCCTGATTATTGTAACCCTTCCTTCAAGTGGCTCACCAGACTTGCACAACGTCGGCTAATTGTAGTCTTTGCAACATCCGGAACAGGTAGAAGGTGATATCCTAATAATTGTACTCTCATGCCCAGCGTATAGAACCATAGAAAATTGGTGCAGTAGGCCATTCGCCCCTTCGAGCATGCACCGCCATTCAATATGATCATGGCTGATCATCCAACTCAGTATCCTGTACTTGCCTTCTCTCCATACCCCCTGATCCCTTTAGCCACAAGGGCCACATCTAACTCCCTCTTAAATATAGCCAATGAACTGGCCTCAACCACCTGTGGCAGAGAATTTCACAGATTCACCACTCTTTGTGTGAAAAATGTTTTTCTCATCTCGGTCCAAAAAGACTTCCCCCTCGTCCTTAAACTGTGACCCCCTTGTTCTGGACTTCCCCGACATCGGGAACAATTTTCCTGCATCTAGCCTGTCCAACCCCTTAAGAATTGTGTAAGTTTCTATAAGATCCCCCCTCAATCTTCGTATTCTAGCGAGTACAAGCCGAGTCTCTTCAGTCTTTCTTCATATGAAAGTCCTGACATCCCAGGAATCAGTCTGGTGTACTCCCTCTATGGCAAGAATGTCTTTCCTCAGATTAGGAGACCAAGACTGTACGCATCTGTAGCCTTGGGTATCAGCGTTCTATGTTGTTAGGTATGCCCCTAAAATTAGTTTTATGTGCCCTGCCCCGGTTAATTTAACAAAATGAAACACTTTGTCGTATGTAAGGACTTCGGTAAAGCTTTTGACAAGGTTCCTCGTGGTAGGCTGCTCTGGAAGGTTACATGCCATGGGATCCAATGAAAGTTAGCTGAATGGAAAGAAAATTGCCTTCGTGGAAGGAAGCAGAGTGTGATTGTGAAAGGTTGCTTCTCGGACTGGAGGTCTGTGACTAGTGGTGTGCCTCAGGTTTTGGTGTTGGGTCCGTACTGTTTGTCATCTATGTCAATAATTTGAATGAGAACATACACGGCAAGATTAGCAAATTTGCAGATGATGCAACATTGCGTGGTTTTGTAGCTAGTGAAGATGGTTGTGGAAATTTGCAGCAGGATCTCGATCAATTGGTCAAGAGATGGTTGATGGAATTCAATGCAGAAAACCTTGAGGTGTTACATTTTGTGTAGTCTAACATGGGCAGGACTAAAGAGTGAACGGCGGAGCTCCGGGTGGTGTTGCTGAGCAGAGGGATCTAGGAGTGCAGGTACATGGTTCCCTGGAGTTTGAGTCGCAGGTAGATCAGGCAGTCAAAATGGCTTTTGGCGCATTGGCCTTCATCAGAGTATTGAGTATAGAAGTTGGGATGTCATGCTGCATTTGAATAAGACGTTTAATGAGGCCACATTTAGAGTATTGTGTTCAGTTCTGGGCACTGTGTTACAGGGAAAATGTTGTCAAATTGAGAAGATTTATGACGATGTTGCCAGCACTAGAGGGTCTGGCTTGTTGAGTGTGCTGGGACTCAATTCGTTGGAGCGAAGTAGGATGAGGGGTGATCTTATAGAGGTGTACACAATCAGAAGAGGAATAGGTTGGGTAGATGCACAAAGTGCTTTGCCCAGAGTAGGTGAATCGAGGACCAGAGGACATAGGAACAGATTTAATAGGAATCTGCGGGGTAAGTTTTTAGAAACATAGAACATAGGTACAGGAGGAGGTCATTTGTCCCTTCGAACCAGCATCGCCATTCATTGTGATCATGGCTGATCATCCACAATCAGTAACCCGTGCCTGCCTTCTCCCTTTGATTCCGCTTGCCCCCTACAGCTCTATCTAACTCTCTTTTAAATTCATCCAGTGAATTGGCCTCTACTGCCTTCGGTGGCAGAGAATTTCACAAATTCACAACTCTCTGGGTGAAAAAGTGTTTTCTCATCTCAGTTTTAAATCGCCTCCCCTTTATTCCTAGAATGTAGCCCCTGGTTCTGGACTCCCTCATCACTGGGAAAATGTTTCCTGCATCTAGCTTGTCCAGTCCTTTTTATAATTTTATGTTTATATAAGACCCCCCTCATCCTTCTAAACTCCAGTGAATACAAGCCCGCTATTTCTGATCTGTTCTAATATGATGGACCCGCCATCCCGGGGATTAACCACGTGAATCTGCACTGCGCTGCACTGCATCAATAGCAAGGATGACCTTCCTCAAATTAGGGATTTAACAATCAGTTTGACTGTATACAAATAGAACAGGTTTGGAGGGATATGGACCAAATGCTGGCTGGTGGGACTAGTGTACTGTAGCTGGGACATGTTGGCCGGTGTTGGCATGTTTGAAGGGCCTGTTTCCACTCTGTATCACTCTATGATTTAATGACTCTATGACTTTGCACACGTGCGCGGTCCACTCCAACTGAAATCCTTGGCCTCAGTATCGCATTTGATCAGTCTGAAGAAGGATTTTGGCCCGAAACGTTGCCTATTTCCTTCGCTCCATAGATGCTGCCTCACCTGCTGAGTATCTCCAGCATTTTTGTCTACCATCGCAGTTGATAGGTTGGATTGCTGCAATAATTGATAATCCTCTTCATTAGCCACTGGTCCACAAATTCTGGTTATAGGTATATCTGAATATTCGGATGATAATGTCGAAACCTTAATGGAGAATCTTAACATACGCTACCAGCAGTTGGCTATTTTTGTCTGTTTATTTGGAGATTTCTATTGTGCATCCATCAGGGTGGAATCACCGGCACTCTCCCGAGTCCACATTTACTCGGTAGACAAACTAATTGGAATAAGGAACAAAACCGCATATTGGATGCAATTGTAAATCATGTTTGAAATACAATGACCTGCACAGATGGAGCTACACCAAATTTGCAGTGTGAACGGGTTAATGTGACTTGAACATGGAAATGGAGTGCTTGGTTATCTGGAGATAAAATGAGCCGGAGACACAATTGCAATAAACTGTGTCTTGTATGTGTGCATATCAAAGTTGCATGGTTGCATGCACCCAGAAATGGTAGTGCATGTCGCAACAAACAATGTCGGAAAGAAGGGGATGAATATTCTGCAGCGTGACTTTAGAGAACTCGGAAAAATGCTGAAAAGCAGGACCTCCAGGGTTGTTATCTCCGGTTTGCTTCCAGTTCCTCGTGCTGGCGAGAGCAGGAACAGGGAGATATGGGACCTGAACGTGTGGCTGAGGATCTGGTGCACGGGGCAGGGATTTAGATTCTTAGATCACTGGGATCTGTTTTGGGGTAAGGGGGAACTGTACAACAGGGACGGATTCCATCTTAACAGGTGTGGGACCAGCATTTTGGCAGGCAGGTTTGCCACTGCTACATGGCTGGTTTTAAACTGAATAAGGGGGGGTGGGGTGTCGAATGGGATAGTGGAGGATGGAGTTAAAGGGAAAGGGTTTCTTAAATGTGTGAGCATAGAGACAGAGGGGTGTAAAATGAGGGTAGAAGCAATAGGTAGCAAGGTGAAAAGTAAAAGTGGCAGGCCGGCAAATCCAGGGCAAAAATCAAAAAGGGCCACTTTTCAGCATAATAGTATAAGGGGTAAGTGTTGTAAAAACAAGCCTGAAGGCTTTGTGTCTCAATGCAAGGAGCATTCATAATACGGTGGATGAGTTGAATGTGCAGATAGCTATTAATGACTGTGATATATTTGGGATCACGGAGACATGGCTCCAGGGTGACCAAGGCTGGGAGCTGAACATCCAGGGATATTCAATATTTAGGAGGGATAGACAGAAAGGGAAAGGAGGTGGGGTAGCGTTGCTGGTTAGAGAGCAGATTAACGCAATAGAAAGGAAGGACATTAGCTTTGAGGATGTGGAATCGATATGGGTAGAGCTGCGAAACACTAAGGGGCAGAAAACGCTAGTGGGAGTTGTGTACAGGCCACCTAACAGTAGTAGTGGAGTTGGGGATGGCATCAAACAGGAAATTAGAAATGCGTGCAATAAAGGTAAAACAGTTATAATGGGTGACTTCAATCTACATATAGATTGGGTGAATCAAATTGGCAAGGGTGCTGAGGAAGAGGATTTCTTGGAATCTATGCAGGATAGTTTTCTAAACCAACATGTAGAGGAACCAACGAGAGAGCAGGCTATTCTAGACTGGGTATTGAGTAATGAGGAAGGGTTAGTTAGCATTCTTGTTGTGCGTGGCCCCTTGGGCAAGAGTGACCATAATATGGTTGAGTTCTTCATTAGGATGGAGAGTGACATCGTTAATTCAGAAACAAGTCCTGAACTTAAAGAAAGGTGACTTTGAGGGTATGAGACGTGAATTGGCCAAGATAGACTGGCGATTGATTCTTAATGGGTTGACGGTGGATATGCAATGGAAGGCATTTAAAGACTGCATGGATGAACTACAACAATTGTTCATCCCAGTTTGGCAAAAAAATAAATCAGGGAATGTAGTGCATCCGTGGATAACAAGGGAAATCAGGGATAGTATCAAAATAAAAGATGAAGCGTACAAATTAGCCAGAAAAAGCAGCCTACCAGAGGACTGGGAGAAATTCAGAGACCAGCAGAGGAGGACAAAGGGCTTAATTAGGAAAGGGAAAATAGATTATGAAAGAAAACTGGCAGGGAACATAAAAACTGACTGCAAAAGCTTTTATAGATATGTGAAGAGAAAAAGATTAGTTAAGACAAATGTAGGTCCCTTGCAGTCAGAAAGGGGTGAATTGATCTTGGGGTACACGGACATGGCAGACCAATTGAATAACTACTTTGGTTCTGTCTTCACTAAGGAAGACATAAAAAATCTGCCGGAAATAGCAGGGGACCGGGGGTAGAATGAGATGGAGGAACTGAGTGAAATCCAGGTTAGCCGGGAAGTGGTGTTAGGTAAATTGAATGGATTAAAGGCCACTAAATCCCCAGGGCCAGATAGACTGTATCCCAGAGTACTTAAGGAAGTAGCCCCAGAAATAGTGGATGCATTAGTAATAATTTTTCAAAACTCTTTAGATTCTGGAGTAGTTTCTGAGGATTGGAGGGTAGCTAATGTAACACCACTTTTTAAAAAGGGAGGGAGAGAGAAAACGGGGAATTACAGACCAGTTAGTCTAACGTCGGTAGTGGGGAAACTGCTAGAATCAGTTATTAAAGATGGGATAGCAGCACATTTGGAAAGTGGTGAAATCATTGGACAAAGTCAGCATGGATTTATGAAGGGTAAATCATGTCTGACGAATCTCATAGAATTTTTCGAGGATGTAACTAGTAGAGTGGATAAGGAAGAACCAGTGGATATGTTATATCTGGACTTTAAGAAGGCTTTCGACAAGGTCCCACATAGGAGATTAGTATACAAACTTAAAGCACACAGTATTGGGGGTTCAGTATTGATGTGGATAGAGAACTGGTTGGCAGACAGGATGCAAAGAGTAGGAGTAAACGGGTCCTTTTCACAATGGCAGGCAGTAACTAGTGGGGTACCGCAAGGCTCAGTTCTGGGATCCCAGCTATTTACGATATATATTAATGATTTGGACGAGGGAATTGAATGCAACATCTCCAAGTTTGCGGATGACACGAAGCTGGGGGGCAGTGTTAGCTGTGAGGAGGATGCTAGGAGGCTGCAAGGTGACTTGGATAGGCTGGGTGAGTGGGCAAATGCATGGCAGATGCAGTATAATGTGGATAAATGTGAGGTTAAAGTAGATTATTATCTGAATGGTGGCCGATTAGGAAAGGGGGAGATGCAATGAGATGGTACACCAGTCATTAAAAGTAGGCATGCAGGTGCAGCAGGCAGTGTAGAAGGCGAATGGTATGTTGGCATTCATAGCAAAAGGATTTGGGTATAGGAGCAGGGAGGTTCTACTGCAGTTGTACAGGGTCTTGGTGAGACCACACCTGGAGTATTGTGTAGTTTTGGTCTCCTAATCTGAGGAAAGACTTTCTTGCCATAGAGGGAGTACTGAGAAGGTTCACCAGACTGATTCCTGGGATGTCAGGACTTTCATATGAAGAAAGACTGGATAGACTCGGTTTGTACTCGCTAGAATTTAGAAGATTGAGGGGGGATCTTATAGAAACTTACAAAATTCTTAAGGGGTTGGACAGGCTAGATGCAGGAAGATTGTTCCCGATGTTGGGAAAGCCCAGAACAAGAAGTCACAGTTTAAGCATAAGGGGGAAATCTTTTAGGACCGAGATGAGGAAAACTTTTTTCACACTGAGTGTGGTGAATCTCTGGAATTCTTTGCCGCAGAAGGTAGTTGAGGCCAGTTCATTGGCTATATTTAAGAGGGAGTTAGATGTGGCCCTTGTGGCTAAAGGGATCAGGTGGTATGGAGAGAAGGCAGGTACAGGATACTGAGTTGGATGATCAGCCATGATCATATTGAATGGCGGTGCAGGCTCGAAGGGCCGAATGGCCTACTCCTGCACCTATTTTCTATGTTTCTATGTTTGATTCCTTGACCCCACTATCTCCAGCGCAGGTGATAGACTTCTGACCGACATCCACTATAAACCCACTGACTCCCATGGCTATCTGGACTACACTTCTTCCCACCCTGCTTCCTGTAAGGACTCCATTCCCTACTCCCAATTCCTCCTTCTACGCCGCATCTGCTCCCAGGATGAGGCGTTCCACACCAGGGCATCTGAAATGTCCTCATTCTTCAGGGAACGGGGGTTCCCCTCCTCCACCATAGATGAGGCTCGCACCAGGGTCTCTTCCATACCCCGCAACACTGCTCTCTCTCCCCATCCCCGCACTCGCAACAAGGGCACAGTCCCTCTAGTCCTCATCTTTCATCCCACCACTCGCCACATCTTCCCATCTCCCCCCATGTCTGCCTTCCACAAAGACCGCTCCCTCCGCAACTCCCTTGTCAATTCTTCCCTTCCCTCCCGTACCACACCATCCCCGGGCACTTTCCGTTGCAACCGCAAGAAATGCAACACCTTTCCCTTTACCTCCCCCCACGACTCCATTCAAGGACCCAAGCAGTCGTTCCAGGTGCAACAGAGGTTCACCTGTATCTCCTCCAACCTCATCTACTGCATACGCTGCTCTAGATGTCAGCTGATCTTGGTCATCGGTGAGACCAAGCGGAGGTTGGGCGATCGTTTCACCGAACACCTCCGCTCGGGCCGCAAGAACCTACCTGACCTCCTGGTGGCTCAGCACTTCAACTCCCCCTCCCACTCCGAATCCGACCTCTGTCCTGGGTCTCCTCCATGGCCAGAGCGAGCAACACTGGAAATTGGAGGAACAGCACCTCATATCTGGGGAATCTGCATCCTGCGGGCATAAACATTGAATTCTCCCAATTTTGTTAGCCCTTGCTGTCTCCTCCCCTTCCTCAGCCCTCAGGCTGTCTCCTCCCATCCCCCAGCCCTCGGGCTCCTCCTCCTCCTTTTTCCTTCCTTCTCAATGCCACCCCCTATCAGTCTGAAGAAGGGTTTCGGCCCGAATCATTGCCTATTTCCTTCGCTCCATAGATGCTGCTGCACCCGCTGAGTTTCTCCAGCTTTTTTTGTGTACTTTCGATTTTCCAGCATCTGCAGTTCCTTCTTGAATGCATGGTTTGATTATTTGATTGTTTCATTTATTCTCCTCTATTCAGCACCTCAGAGACCCCGGCCCTGTGTGATGCGAATATTAAGCTTATGGATAATGAGTAATGACCCAGACAGTAGAAAATGTAACCCTTATTCCCCATACTATCACACATTTGTCTGATGCATAACCGCGCGGGTTGGGCATTTCGGTACGATATTCTGAACCTACGAATGAATTAGTCCGGTATCTCTTAACGGAGCATTTACTTTGAAAAGTTCTAAAAACAATTGGAACAATTAGGACAGCTGAGCGAGAAGATAACGAGCGTGGAAGCATTATCATTTAAAGTTGCCAACTCACTCAGTAAGGTAGGGGAGGTCACAGCAAATTTATGTGTTAAAAAAGTTATCATGCTCAAGTCACGTCATGGTACAATAAACAGAATGGTGGGCAGAGTGATAATAATTCTCAGGATGATCCTGGAGAACAGGTGTGCGGTGTTTATTGCAACCAAAGATTATAGAGCAGAGCAAGATGCGCCACTCTGCGAAAAAGCGTGGTATGACATGGGTGATTGTTGACGCCATTTTATTGGCCTGCAATTTACAATAATATTAATAAAATGTACAATAATATTAACTAAATATGTGAAATGATCGATGCTGTATAAAACACTGTTCCCTACAACACTGACACCAAAGATGATAGAGCAGATCAATCTTTGGAACGGATTACACCAAAGATACTAGAGGAGCATTGCCCGCTGCCTCGGGTGCGCCAACCGCGGGCAGACACTTGAGGCTCTCCCGCCTGCCGCCTTCATCTGATATCGGGGGGACTGAGAATCAGTCCTGGATCAACTCAGGAGTGGAGGAAACGTCCTCTTCCCCAAAAGATACCAGAGGAGCCTCTAGTATCTTTGCTCTTCCCTGCAACCTGATGTAAGAACAGATTGTATAACTGTGGAGTCCGTTCCCGCCTCCAAAGATGTCGTGTTTGACATAAACAAATGGCGGCCGTGACGTTCCATTACGTACTACACGTCAGCCCATTGGATTTCGGAGGAGTGGTCTATCTTGCTCCTCTAGAATCAGTGATTGCAACTGGTTAATATCTCAGGTACAGTTGCCATTTTACAACGAGTCTATCACCAAGTCCCCAATTGGATACGACGTTTGCCCGATATCAGATGCACAATATTAGACAATATAAACAAGGAGCTTGGATAAGAGTGTACAACGTTCATAATACAGTCATTGATGAAGGAACAAGGGGTATCAGATTGGACAAATTTTATCAACCAGAGGAGTAGCGGGCCTCCCCAGAAGAGATTGTAAATGCAGTTGACTATGAATGTGGATCTGCATATCATAACATTGTAAGCTTGCAATAAACGTATAAAAAAACTAATACCTCAATTGTGTCTGTTGCTATATCACACTGAATATATCCTGTCGCTATCTCTGCTAAATTATGTAATAAGAATAACTCTATTTGTTTGTACTGTACCCGTCATAATCGCATAATCCAGGGCCTCACGAAACAGAGCAGTATGAGAAACAAATAATTCATGCTCACATTGGATGAAGATTTGATAACTATAGTTTTTTCTGATGCTATGCTATCTCAGCTAAATCATCCAAGATATATATTGCAAGAAAACTCCTGCCAATATCCCAGTTCCATGCTGATTGGTAGGCACTGATGATCGTTCATGAATGGTCCCGACCTCTAACGCTATTCAGCAGCATGGCGGAGAGGTCGGAGACACATTGAAAAATTCGACAATGTTGAAGAGATTGGAACTGTGAACTGAATGCACATGGATTGGTGTTATATCGTGTGCTTAGTATTTGCAATTATTTGCATAATAAAAAGTTATATATGTTGAAGACGTCAATGTGAGCGAAGGAAATAGGCAAAGTTTCGGGCCAAAAACCCTTCTTCAGACTGATAGGGAGTGGCGGGGAGAAAGAAGGAAAAAGGAGGAGGAGCCCGGGGGCTGAGGGATGGGAGGAGACAACCCGAGGGCTGAGGAAGGGGAGGAGACAGCATCTGCAGTTCCTTCTTGAACACTCATCATATGTTAACCTACTCATTCCTGGGATGATACATGTAAACTCGCCTCTGGACCCTCTCCAGAGTCAGGACATCCTTCCTCAGATATTGCCTGACCAGCACCTTATCGACCCTCAGCATTACATCCCTGTTTTTGTATACAAGCCCTCGCAAAATAAATGCTAGCATTGCATTTGCTTTCTTTACTACTGAACCAACATGCAGATTAACATTTTGGGAAACCTGCACCAGCACTCCGAAGTCCCTTTGCACCTCTGATTTCTGAATTCTCACCCTATTTAGAAATTAATCTATGACTTTATTCGTAAATTTAGAGATGCATCATGGAATCAGGTCCTTCTGCCCACCGTGTCCTTGCCACCACCAATCACCCATACTCTAGCTCTACCCTGTACACTGGGGACATTATAGAAGCCGTTTAACCTACAAACTGCACGTGTTTGGAATGTGGGAGAGCAGAGCACAGAAGAAAACACATGTGGTCACAGGAAGATGTCGAAACTCTGAAAGTCAGGTTCGAAACTGGGTCTCTGGCGCTGCAGGGCAACAACTCTATGACTGCCCCATTGTGCTGCCCAGTAATGGAGTTGTACAGCTTGTGATGGACACTCTAGGCCGCTTTTTCAGTGCATCTGGACCCATTGTGATGCAGTGTGGGTCATGTTTCTAAATGACCCGAGCTCAGACCAGGTCAGGAAATGACAACGGCTTATTAAGTTTAGCATCGTAGAGTCATAGGATACAGGCCCTTCAGCCCAACCTGCCCATTACAAATATAGGATACAAGATAGTCACAGAGTGATACAATGTGGAAACTGGCCCTTCGGCCCCACTTGCCCACACCGGCCAACATGCCCCAGCTACGCAAGTCCCACTTGCCCATGTTTGGCCCATACCCTTCCAAACATGTACCAGTCTAACTTTTTCTTAAATGTTGGGATAGTTTCTGCCTCAGCTACCTCCTCTGGCAGCTTGTTCCATACACCCACCACATTTTGTTTGAGAAGGTTACCCCTCGGATTCCTATTAAATAATTTCCCCTTCACATTAATTCACCGCCCCTTTGGTTCATAAATTCATCCCTCGTGCCCCCTGTAAATAAAAAGCATTATTCAGAGTAGGGGGGGGGTGCATATCCCACTAAGAAAGATAACACAATAAAATTAAAAACTGTGACAATTCATTACACATTTATTCAAAATCTATTTACAACATTTCAGTTTAAATAACAACAAAATTGATGAGCTAAAGCCAGTGATACCGGCTTAACGAAGTCTGATAACCCTTTGGCAAGAATCTGAGAGACCACATTTAGTAACTACATATCAAAGGCAAGACCAAGTGCAGGCTCGGCGATAGTTTCGCTGAACACCTCCGCTCAGTCCGCCTTAACCTACCTGATCTCCCGGATGCTAAACACTTTAACACCCCCCTCCCATTCCCACACTGACCTTTCAGTCAGGAGTAACAGCGCTTCATATTTTGCCTGGGCAGCTTCCACACCAGTGGCATGAACATTGACCTCTAATTTCAAGTAACCTTTCCCTCTCTCTCCATCCCTCCCCTTTCCCAGTTCTCTGACCAGTCTTACTGTCTCAGACTACAATTTATATCTGCTTTTCTTCAGCATTTTGTGTCTATTACTGCTCAGTAAATTCTCAATGTGATAGGTGGCCTTGATGCAACAGTACCAGTTGCCTGGTGTATAGAAAGGATGAATGTGTAGAGCTGGAGATGCTGGTTTAAACCAAAGATAGACACAACAAGCTGTAGTATCTCAGCAGGACAGGCAGCATCTCTGGAGAAAAGGAGTAGGTGTACTAATCAAGAATCTACCTATTTCTGCTGAAATATGGCAAAGAATTCCAGATTCACTACCCTCTGACTAAATAAATTTCTCATCATCGCCTTCCGAAAAGAACGTGCATTACTTTCTCACTTACTTTCTCAATTTCTTTCACTATTCAAGTCTTTCACTATTCATGACATTTCAAAGAGGTCCCCCCTCATTTTTCCAAACTCCAGCAAATATATAGGTCTAGTGCTGTCAAACACTCATCTTATGTTAACCTACTCATTCCAGGGATCATTCTTGTAAACCCTCCTCTGGACCTTCGCCAAAGCTAGCAAATCATTCCTCAGATATGGTGCCCAGAATTGTTCACAATATTCCAAATGCAGCCTATCCAGCACCTAATAGAGCCTCAGCATTAGATATCTGTTTGTGTCTTGTAGCCCTCTCAAAATAAATGTTATTGCGCTTTTTACCACCGATTCGACTCGCAGATGAACTTTTTGGGAATGTTACACCAGCACTCCCAACTCCATTTGCACCTCCAATTTCTAGATTCTATCCCCATTTAGAAAATAGTCCACGCCTTTATTCCTACTACCAAAATTCATGACTTCACCCTTTGCTGCACTATATTCCATCTATATTCCCAGTTAGTTACCTAAAATTGTCATTTCCCGGGGAAGGCGGGAAATGTCTATTAGCCTTAAACATTCACATCCACTCGGTGGTAACATTTACACCATGGGACGGCAACTTTGTTCTGCATAGGGGCCAGGACCCATGTCTGTGAGCGGATGGCGGGCCACATCTATCGCCATAGTTAATAAATGGAGGTAGTAACCATATAATAATTACACCACGGAAACAGGACATGCCTTCCAGTCCGTGCCGAACACTTACTCTCACCTAGTCCCATCTACCTGCACTCAGATCATAACCCTCGATTCTTTTCCCGTCCATATACATATCCAATTTATTTTTAAATGATAAAATCGAACCTGCCTCCACCACTTCCACTGGAAGCTCATTCCACACAGCTACCACTCTCTGAGTAAAGAAGTTCCCCCTCATGTTACCCCTCAACTTCTGTCCCTTAATTCTCAATAACGTTGGATATCTTGAACATACCAATTTATTATTCTTAAAGTCACATACACTGAAGTTCACCGATCTGGTTAAATTTAAGACTGCGCAAATCATGTACAAAGCAAGAAATAATTTACTTCCAAGAAATATACAAAAACTGTTTATGGAAAGACATGGTGGGTATAATTTGAGAGAGGAACATAATTTAAAAAACTCAATGTCAGAACAACTCTTAAAAGTATGTGCATAGCAATCTGTGGAATGGTCTGGAACAGGAGATAACGTTCCCCCAATATCCAGAGACCTGAGGTATGGGATGCACCATAAGACTCAAGTGTATTAAAAACCTTTAAAATGCAAGACGATAAACAAAAGAAATCGGTAGGAATCATTCTGCAGTTGGAACATAAGGGGTGTTAATGAACCTATTAAAAGGGGTAAGATACTAGCTCAGCTGAAATCGTACAACTCAGACATTATTTTCCTACAAGAAACTCATCTCAAATCCCAAGATCAGGCTAGACTGAGGGCGAATTAGATAGGCCAAATATATCATTCTTCATATACCTCAAAATCCAGAGGCACGGCAATTATTATTTGTAAAGGCATACCATTTAAATCAAAGAATATCATAACAGATAAGGGAGAGATCTTATAGTTACCGGAGAGATCCACGCTACGCCAATCACCTTGGTAAATATATATGCGCCCAATTTTGATAATCCCCATTTTTTCAATAAAATCTTGAATATAATTGCAGAGGCGTGGGGCGTATCACTGATGGGGATGAGTCAGAGTACAGAAGAAGATCGAGCAACTGTCCATATGGTGCCAGCGCAATAACCTGGCCCTCAACACCAGCAAAACCAAGGAACTGATTGTGGACTTTGCAAGGAGTAGGAGGGGGACCCACAGCCCCATTTATATCAACGGGTCGATGGTTGAAAGGGTCAAGAACTTCAAATTCCTGGGCGTGCACATCTCTGAAGATCTTTCCTGGTCCGAGAACACTAACGCAATTATCAAAAAAGCTCATCAGCGCCTCTACTTCCTGAGTAGATTACGGAGAGTCGGATTGTCAAGGAAGACTCTCTCTAACTTCTACAGGTGCACAGTTGAGAGCATGCTGACCGGTTGCATCGTGGTTTGGTTCGGCAATTTGAGCGCCCTGGAGAGGAAAAGACTACAAAAAGTAGTAAACACTGACCAGTCCATCATCGGCTCTGGCCTTCCTTCCATCGAGGGGATTTATCGCAGTCGCTGCCTCAAAAAGGCTGGCAGTATCATCAAAGACCCACACCATCCTGGCCACACACTCATCTCCCTGCTACCTTCAGGTAGAAGGTACAGGAGCCTGAAGACTGCAACAACCAGGTTCAGGAATAGCTACTTCCCCTCACCCATCAGGCTATTAAACCTGGCTCGGACAAAACTCTGATTATTAATAACCACTTTCTGTTATTTGCACTTTACCAGTTTAATTATTCATGTGTGTATATATTTATATCATGGTATATGGACACATTTATCTGTTTTGTAGTAAATGCCTACTATTTTTTCTGTGTGCTTAAGCAAAGCAAGAATTTCATTGTCCTATACAGGGACACATGACAATAAACTCACTTGAACTTGAACTTGAGTTTAATTACCAAAATGTTATAATTGGAGGTGACTTCAATTGCGTTCTAGATCTGTATTTAGATAAATCTAGGCAAAAACAGAGAGGTAACACAAAATCCAAAACTAGCAAACTCATAAGTACATACATAAAAAACACAAATATAACAGATGTTTGGAGGGTCGCGAATCCGGCTGGAAGGGAATACTCATTTTATTCAATGGGGCACAAAACATACTCACGTATAGACTATTTCCTAGTGGATACAAAATTAATCCCCTATACTATGAATCCAAAATATCACACCAATACTATTTCAGATCACTCCCGCTAAATTTATTTTTAAAATTGGAAGGAATGTCTAAGAATAAATCGTTCTGGAGGTTTAATCCGCAAATTTTAAATGACCCGCAAGGGGGTATATATCTAAAACAACAAATGGACTTTTTTTTTAAACAAATGATACACCAGATATATCGCCCACTTTACTATGGGAATCCTTCAAAGCATTTATTAGAGGAATCATAATTTCATACCAAGCTTTTCAAAATAAAAAGAGTAAGAACGAACAAAGAAAGTTAGAAGAACAAATCAGACAACTGGATATAAATAACGCTAAAGATCCAACTACGGATAAACATAATAAAATATTAATATTGAACTTTAAATAAAATAAATTACTATCAGCAAAAGTTATAAGACTATTCCAAATCACAAAACAGGAAAATTTTGAATTCGGGGATAAACGCCACAAACTTTTGGCACGCCAACTGAAAAAACGAGAAAAAGACACACACGATTTTAAAGATTAAATCAGATAGAGGGGAATTATTAACATTACCTAATTATATTAATAAAAGATTCGCTCAATTTTATCAGAATTTGTACACATGCAAAACGTTAACAGACAATAATAAAGTTACAGAGTTCTTGGATAATTGTAATCTCCCAAAACTAGAGTTGAAGGAACAAGTGGAATTGGGAGCACAAATCTCAATTAAGGAAATAGAAGACACAATAAACTCATTAAATAATGGAAAAACACCAGCACCAGATGGATTTAGTAATGAATTTTATAAAGGTTTTTACGACATAATTACACGTTTACAGAAAATGTATACATATGCTTTTAAAGAACAAACCTTACCTGAAACACTAGCAGAATCAACGATTACTTTAATACTTAAAAAAGATAAAGATACAGAAGAACCCGGATCATACAGAGCTATTGTATTGTTAAATACAGATGAAAAAATATTAGCGAAAACACTAGCTAGAAGACCAAGCACGTTAGTAAATGAATAAATGCGGATCAAACGGAGTTCATACCCAAGAGACAATCATTTAATAATCTTAGACGTCTGCTCAATATAATGCACTCACATAAAATTGAAGAACAAGAGTTATCAATTATTTAATTGGAAGCAGAAAAAGCATTTGATCAAGTGGAATGGAACTACAGGGTTAAAGTACTGCAAAAATCTCCAAATGGGAGAGAATTTCATTTCATGGATAAAATTATTATATTTTTTTTATTTTTTTTATTACAGTACAGTAAATTACAGTAATACACATCAAATATATCTTATTACATTTGTTGTACTACTTCGTGGTAGAAATAAAAGAAGTAAGGAAAGTGAGCAAGAGTCGTGAAGGTGCAGGAAAGTGTTGGGAAAGGAAAGCCCCTTAGAGAAGAAGTTAGAGAAGGAAGTAAAGAATGGAAATAGACCCTAGAAAGAGAAGAAAAAAATGGAGAAACAATCGCTCTATCATAACACAAAACTCCGCAAAAAAGGATATACCAACCGTGTTTTTTTTTTACCCCCCGTTACCAGATCCTGGTACCATTTATTTTTTAAATTACTATTGCACCTTATGCTTGTAATAGTTCCATAAATGCAGACCATGTCTTTTGGAAGTGGTCTGCTTTGCCTGGTAGGAGGAGACTCATATTTACCAGGTGTAATGTTTCGAACATGTTTGAAATCCACATTTTTATTGTTGGTATTGGAGCGTTTTTCCAGAATTTGAGTGTAAGCTTTTTTCCGATTATTAACCCGTAATTAAGTAAGTTCTTTTGAAACACGTTTAGTTCGGGGTTACCTTCCGATATTCCAAAAATGATCCATTCTGCTTTTGGTACAAGTTTTATTTTAATTAATTTTGTGAAGATTTCAAATATTTCGTTCCAGAATTTTGGGATTTTTATACAAAAAACAAGAGTGCGCTATGGTAGCTTCTTGTGACTGCCATTTATCACAAGTGGGTGAGACATTAGGGAAACGTTTATTTATTTTAGTTTTTGAATAATATAGTCTATGTAATGTTTTGAATTGAATTAGAGTATGTCGTACGTTGATCGAGCATTTATGCACATATAGTAAGTGTTTATCCCAGCTCTTTTGAAATTTTTATAGCTAGTTCTTGTTCCCAGTCTCTTCTAATACCATCAGTTGTAGGTATTTCTATATTTAAAATAATGTTGTATAAGTATGATATTAGATTGCTGATTCAGCCTTTGTCTTCATGGCTTCATCCAATAAGTCCGGGGGCATGTTATGTGTAGTCTTTTGTGTATTTTTTCAGATATTCACGGATTTGAAGATATTTAAAATATTGATTATTTTTCAAATTAAATTTCAGATGTAATTGTTGAAATGATTATAAAATTTCCCAATTCATACACGTCTCCGAGCGTTTTGATTCCCATTCTTTCCCATTGTGTAAATGATTTATCTATAATTGAAGGTTTAAATGACGGATTATTGACAATTGGCATTAAAAGAGATAGATTTCTTAATTTTAGATTCTGTTTTATTTGTTTCCAAGTTCTATCATTGGATTTTTATTGTAATTTTTGTTATTCAGATTCATTGATGAGAGTAGAGTCGCTCCTGTATTTCACGGCGAGCAGTCCTCTCTCTCCATTACAATCCAGTCCACCTGCTGGGCAGAGTTGTCCAGCAGGTGAATCATATTTTTAATATTTACTGCCCAATTATAGTACATAAAGTTAGGGAGCGCTAGACCCCCCATCTCTTTTGGTTTACTAAGGTGTGCTCTTTGTATTCTGTGGGATTTATAATTCCATATAAAGTTTGTAATGTCTGAGTAATTTTTTGAAAAATGTTTTTGGAAGATATATTGGAATTGATTGAAATAAATATAGGATTTGTGGTAAAAAGATCATTTTTATAGCATTTATTCGACCTATTAAAGACATCGGCGGCGTTTTCCAGAATTTAATTAGATTGTTTAATTTCTTAAGTAAGGGACTATAATTAGCATTAAACATAGCGTGATAGTTTCTAGTAATTTCAATTCCCAAATATTTGAATTTTTCTGTGGCTATTTTAAAGGGGAATTTCAAGAGATGTTGAGTCTTTCGGTTTTATCGACATAATTTCAATTTTGTTCCAGTTTATTCTGTATCCTGAGAAAGATCCAAAGTCCTCAATTAGATTTAATGTTTGGTATACTGATTTGGGGTTCTGTGATATACAGTAGTACATCGTCTGCATATAAAGATATTATGTTATTTAAATATTTTGTATTATAACCGTAAATATCCGGGTGTGTTCTGATTTTTTCAGCTAAAGGTTCAATTACCAGAGCAAATAACAGCGGTGATAATGAACATCCTTGTCTATTGCCCCTTGATAATTGGAATTTCGTAGATAGTATATTATTAGTTAATATTCTAGCCGTGGGTTTGTTATATAATAATTTTATCCATGTGATGAAGTTCTCTCCCATTTGAAATTTTTGCAATACTTTAATCATATAATCCCATTCTACTTGATCAAACGCTTTTTCTGCGTCCATTGAAATGATAGGTAACTCTTGTTCTTGAGGTTTGTGAGAGTGCATTATGTTAAGCAGACGTCTCAGGTTATTAAATTAATGTCTTAGGTATAAATTAGGTATAAATCCCGTTTGATCCTCATTTATTAATTTACTAATGTGGCGGCTCCTAAGGGTCGTCCCATTATACTGCCGAACCCCTCGGCACAGGAGTGGTGCAGTCCGGAGGCGGTCCTTAGCCGGAGGGTATAAAAGGCAGGGTTTGGGTGCCATCTTTCCCTGGTTTCGTCTTCCCCTGAACCGGGAGGAAATAAAGTAAAGTGCTTCTCAAACTGCGGACTACTTGCCTCATTTTGAGACCCACGCACTACATTGGTGACCCCCGACGCTCCATTGGCATCATGATGGAGACCGAACAAAGCCCTACCTCCTCACACGCCAGCCCGACCCTGTCTCTGGACGCGGTCTCCGTGAAACTGCCCAGCTTCTGGACCACACGGCCGCTCATCTGGTTCCAGCAGGCGGAGGCCCAGTTCAACCTGCGGGGCATCACGGTCGATGCCACCCGTTTCTATTACCTGGTGGGAGCCCTCGACCAGGATGCGGTGGAAGAAGTATTGGACTTCCTCGCAGCCCCCCCGGGCAATGATAAATATCTCGGCCTGAAACAGCTCCTGCTCCAAATTTACGGACTAAGTAGGATGGAGCGGGCAGGTAGGATCCTGCATATGGGTGGCCTGGGCGACCGGCGGCCATCTACCCTCCTAAAGGAAATGGTAGCATTATTAGACGGGCACACGCCGTGCCTGTTGTTCGAGTACACTTACCTGCATCTGCTGCCGGCCTACATTCGGTTGCAGCTCACCAACGCCTCGTTTGACGACCTTCGGGCCCTCGGGAGGCGCGCCGACGCCATGTGGATGGCGCGCCCTGATGACGTCAGCGCGCTGGGCGTCAGCAGAGACGAGGTCGCGCTGAGGTCGACGGGCCGGGATGACGTCAACGCGCTGGCCGTCGGCAGGCACGCCGGTGACGTCAACGCGCTGGCCGTCGGCAGGCACACCGATGACGTCTCCCCAGCAGCTCCCGATTTCCTCCGGTGGGGCGGGGGAGCTGTGGAAGGAGTGACAGCTCCAGCCCGACGGCCCGCTCGATTACCCCCAGCGGCAGTGAGGGGTACTGCACCTGCAGTCCAGCGCCAGCAAGCTGCAGGCAACACCAGCAGGGGCAGGCAAGCTCAAAATAGCACAAACACAAGGAGCTGGTGCTATTTCCATCAGCGCTGGGGTGCTGCAGCACGACAATGCCGCCCAGCCATGCACGTTCCCGGGAAACGCCTGGGCCGGCTGCCAATAGTCCCCGCGGTGGCCGGCCAAATTCACCGCCTTTTCGCTTGGGATCGGCGCTCCGGGACCCGCTTCCTCGTGGATACAGGTGCGGAGCTCAGCGTCCTGCCCCCTTCGCTGGCCGACATTCGTTCCGGTAAGCGGGGGCCCGTTCTCACCGCGGCGAACGGCAGCCCCATCCGCACATATGGACTGCGCATGGTTCCCATCGTGCTCGGCTCCTGCCATTTTTCATGGAACTTTACCGTTGCCGACGTCTCCCAACCATTGCTCGGGGCCGATTTTCTCCGGACGCATTCCCTCATGGTGGACGTCGGGCGTCAGCGTTTGGTCAACGCCACTACAATGGAGCCGATCACGTTGCGCTTGGGTCAACCGGTGGGACGGCCACTGGCGTCCGTGGACTCCCGATACGCACGAATCTTGGCTGCGTTCCCGGACATTCTCACTCCGCAGTTTCATTCTGCAACCCCCAGCCACGGAGTTGTACATTATATCCCGACTACCGGCCCACCCCTCCATGCACGAGCACGACGACTGCCACCAGATAAACTGCGTCTGGCACGGCGGGAATTCCGCACGATGGAGGCCTTGGGGATCGTCCGGCCTTCGAGCAGCCCTTGGGCGTCCCCACTCCACATGGTCCCTAAGTCAAGCGGGGGCTGGCGACCTTGTGGGGATTACCGACGGCTGAACGCTGCAACAACAGCGGATCGATACCCCGTACCCCACATCCAGGACTTCACGGCCCATTTGGCTGGGGCCACATTTTTTTCAAAAGTGGATCTGGTGCGGGGTTATAACCAGATCCCGGTTCACCCGGATGACGTACCCAAGACGGCTATCATCACGCCATTCGGGCTTTACGAGTTTACTCGGATGCCGTTCGGCCTCAAAAACGCTGCACAGGCCTTTCAGCGCCTCATGGACGGGGTTTGTCGTGACCTCGAATTCGTATTCGTGTACCTGGACGACATCCTGGTGGCCAGCCGCTCGCAGCAGGAACACTGCGCTCACCTTCGACAGCTCTGTCAGCGGCTCAGCGAGCATGGTTTGGCCATCAACCTGGGCAAGTGCCGTTTTGGGGTCAACGAAATTGACTTTCTCGGCCACCGCGTGACTGCGCAAGGCGCGGTTCCCCTACCTGACAGGGTTGACGCCGTCCGTCGGTTTCCCCGCCCACGCACGGTGCGTGGCCTGCAGGAATTTGTCGGCATGGTGGCATTCTACCATCGTTTCGTGCCATCCGCGGCCCACATCATGCGGCCCCTGTATCAACTTCTGGCGGGTGGGCAGCAGAAGAGCGTTGAGTGGACCCACGAGGCGGAGGCAGCTTTCGACGGCGCGAAGGAGGCCCTTGCTCGGGCCGTGCTGCTGGTGCACCCGCGGGAAGATGCCCCGACTGCTCTCACTGTGGATGCCTCGGAGTCGGCAGTTGGTGCTGTACTGGAGCAGCTGACGGGCGGAGTTTGGCGGCCTCTGGCCTTCTTCAGTCGGCACCTCAACCGCGCGCAGACCAAGTACAGTGCGTTCGATCGTGAGCTCCTGGCTCTGTACCTGGCTGTGCGCCATTTTCGTTACTTCCTGGAGGGCCGCCCGTTCACCGCCTACACCGACCATAAGCCGCTCACTTTCGCCCTGCAGAAGGTTTCCGACCCCTGGTCCGCACGTCAGCAGCGGCAGTTGGCTTACATCTCCGAGTACACCACAGCCATCCGCTACGTCAAGGGGAAAGAGAACCGGGTGGCCGACGCATTGTCACGCCCTGCTATATATGCCGTGTTCGAGGTGGCGCCCGGATTGGACTATTCTGCTCTGGCGGCGGCACAGCTCACGGACGACGAGGTGCCCACCTACCGGACTGCCATCTCCGGACTCCGTCTTGAGGATGTCCCTCTCGGTCCTGGGGGTATGACAATCCTGTGCGATGTGTCGTCCGGTCAGCCGCGCCCCATCGTCCCTGCCACCTTGCGCCGGAGAGTGTTCGAGGTCATCCACGGACTGGCTCACCCATCAATCCGGGCGACAACGGCACTGGTGGCAGCTCGCTTCATGTGGCACGGTCTGCGCAAGCAAGTTGCCCATTGGGCTCGCACCTGCATCCCGTGCCAGACAGCAAAGATCCAGCGCCATGTCCTCGCACCTCTCCAGGAGTTCGGTCTACCTCACCGGCGGTTCGACCATCTCCACGTGAACATTGTGGGGCTTCTTCCACCGTCCCGGGGCATCACCCACCTTTTGACCATGGTGGACCGCTTCACGCGGTGGCCGGAGGCCATTCCGTTGGCTGACACCTCATCGGCTACGTGTGCTCGTGCGTTGTCCGCGCACTGGATTGCTCGCTTCGGGGTGCCGGCGCACATCTCCTCCGACCGGGGGCCACAGTTCACCTCCGAGCTGTGGTCAGCCATGGCTCGCTTGCTGGGGGTGCAGCTGCACCACACCACGGCTTACCACCCGCAGGCTAACGGTCTGGTGGAGAGGTTCCACCGGCAGCTGAAGGCGGCATTGAAGGCACGGCTCACCGGCCCGGACTGGATGGACGTGTTGCCGTGGGTCATGCTGGGCATCCGGACCGCTCCCAAAGAGGACTTGGCCTCATCATCGGCGGAGCTGGTGTACGGGTCGACACTCACAGTGCCCGGGGAGTTCGTGCCGTCGGCGCCGGAGCAGCAGGAAACGCCCTCCTCCACCCTTCAACGCCTTCGCGAGCGAGTTGGCAGGCTCGCACCCGTCCCGACATCCCGCCATGGGACATTTCGCCCACACGTGCCAATGGCCCTCACAGACTGCCCATACGTCTTCCTGCGCCGTGATGCCCACCGGACGCCACTTCAGAGGCCGTACGAGGGCCCGTTCCGGGTGCTGGAACACGGGCAGTCGACCTTTGTCCTGGACATGGGGGGCCGGCCGGAGGCCGTGTCGATTGACCGTTTAAAGCCGGCGCACCTGGACATTGACCAGCCGGTGCTGGTTGCACAACCTCGGCCCCGAGGGCGTCCCCCCTCACGACTCCCTCCACCTGTCACTCCACCTGTCCTCCCGCCGGCCCCTCGACCTGTCCCTCCACCTACGCCCCCGCAAGCCCCGGGATCTGCTGACTTCCGCACGCGGGCCGGCCGGGTCGTGCGCCCGCCGGTGCGTTTTGTGCCTCTGGTTCTGGGGGGGGGGGGTCCTGTGGCGGCTCCTAAGGGTCGTCCCATTATACTGCCGAACCCCTCGGCACAGGAATGGTGCAGTCCGGAGGCGGTCCTTAGCCGGAGGGTATAAAAGGCAGGGTTTGGGTGCCATCTTTCCCTGGTTTCGTCTTCCCCTGAACCGGGAGGAAATAAAGTAAAGTGCTTCTCAAACTGCGGACTACTTGCCTCATTTTGAGACCCACGCACTACACTAACATATTTACTTAGTCTTCTAGCTAGTGTTTTCGCTAATATTTTTTGATACGTATTTAACAAAGCAATAGCTCTATATGAGCCTGGGTCTTCTATATCTTTATATTATATAATAAGCCTACAGCTAGAATATTAACTAATAATATATTATCTACGAAATTCCAACTATCAAGGGGCAATAGACAAGGATGCTCACTATCACCGCTGTTATTTGCTCTGGTAATTGAACCTTTAGCCGGAAGAATCAGAACACATCCGAATATCCACAGTTATAATACAAAATATTCAAATAACAAAATATCCTTATACGCAGACGATGTCACCACAAAATCCCAAATTAGTATACCAAATATATTAAACCTAATGGATAATTTTGGATCTTTCTCAGGCTACAGAATAAATTGGAATAAAAGTGAAATTATGTCAATAAAACTGAAAGACTCAACGCACCTCTTAAAATTCCCTTTTAAAATAGCTACAGAAAAATTTAAATATATGGGAATTTAAATCACTAGAAAATATCAAGCTATGTTTAATGCACATTATAGCCCCTTACTTAAGAAATTAAATACTTTAATCAAATTCTGGAAAACGCTTCCGGTGTCTTTAATAGGTCGAATAAATGCTATAAAAATGATCTTTCTACCACAAATTCTATACCTATTCCAATCAATTGTATATACCTATATACCTACCAAGAAAGTTAAAAAAAAACTGGACTCAGACATTAAAAATGTTATATGGGACTATAAATCCCACAGAATACAAATAACACACTTGAGCAAACCCAAAGAATTGGGCGGTTTAGCAATCCCTAACCTTGTGTACTATTATTGGGCAGTAAACATCAAAAATATGATTCACCTGCTGGACAATTCTGCCCAACAGGTGGATTGTATTGTATTGGAGAGAGAGGACTGCTCCCCTTGCAATATTGGAGCGATCCTCATCTCACCAATGAAGCGGAATAACATAAAAATACAATAAAAATCCAATTATACATAGTACAATTAGAACTTGGAAACAAATAAAGTATAATCTAAAATTAAGAAATGTATCTCTTTTATCTTTAATAGTTAATAACCCGTCGTTTAAACCCTCTATTACAGACAACTCATTCACACAATGGGAAAGAATAGGAATTAAAACGCTCGGAAACTTGTATGAAACTGGGAAATTATTATTATTCCAACAATTACAATTAAAATATAATTTGAGAAATAATCACAATTTTAAATATTTTCAAATATGTGATTATTTGAAAAAATATACACAAGATTATTATAATATGTCACCAGACTTACTGGACGAAGCAATGAAGACAAAGGCCGAATCAGCAAATTTAATATCATACTTGTATAACATCATTCTTAATATAGAAATTCCATCAACCAACGGTATTAGAAGAGACTGGGAACAAGAACTAGCTATAAAAATTTCAAAAGAGAGGTGGGAAAAACATTTACTATATGTGCGTAAATGCTCGATTAACGTAAGACGCATTCTAATTCAATTTAAAATCTTACATAGATTATACTATTCAAAAACCAAAATAAATAAACTTTTTCTCAACATCTCACCTATTTGTGATCAATGCCGATCTCAAGAAGCTACTATAGCGCACTCATTTTGTTTTTTGTATAAAAATTAAAAAATTCTGGACTGAAATTTTTGAAATCTTCACAAAATTATTTAAAATAAAACTGATACCACTTTCTTCTCTAATTCTTTGTTTAATGGGTTTTTCTTTTTGAACACTCTTTTACACTAACACGACTCTCTCTCTTTATTTACTTTCTTTATTTCTACCTATCCTTAAAGCTTAAAAAATGAAGGGGTACAATTAATGTAATAAGATATAAGTGGCTTGTACTACTGTAACTTACTGTACTTCTAATAAATAAACATTTTTAAAAGGATATTGGGATGAGGATAGGTGATTGTGAGTGGGATATTTGTTATACTGATTGTATTGGGAAGGGTGATTATAGGGTGATGGGTTGTATATATGATTAAGATACTGTATAGTATATGAGGGCTTTTTCTTTTGTATTTTTCTCTTTTTTCTATGGCTTTGTAAATATTTGATTAGTGTATAAATGTAAATAATTTGGTGTACATATAGCTGCTGGTGTACATATAGTGTACATATCTATATACTTTTAAAACTCTCGCCCCATCCGACCGCCTGCCGTACGGATCCCTTCCTGCCTTTCGATTCGTTCCCGCCGTGCGATGTCACAATGCCCGATGCTCGCGGACGTCCAATCGCGATGCCCGACGCTCGCAGACGTCCAATCGGAATGGATCCATTTGCATGTACAGCTTCCGGCCGCGTTTCTTCCTTTGATTGCCCGTAACTCCGAAACCGTACGCAGAATCGCCGACGTCTTTTCCATTTCGGAAGAGATTTAGCTTTTCTTTCTAAGTATCCGCTCCTCATTACATTTCGTCGTGTTTAAGTACACTTTTTTAATCAAATCCTTCACCCCCCCCCCCCCCCCCCCACCTCAATATTTCAAAAATAAACTGGCTTCTCACCCATAGAAGCAGCCCCAGCCGCAGCCCCTGGTGAACGTTCCATCGTGTGATGTCACAATGCCCGATGCTCACAGATGTCCAATCGGAATGGATTCATTTACATATGCCTTTGCAGGAGCCACAGCCCCGGTGAACGTTCCATCGTGTGATGTCACAATGCCCAATGTTCAAATACATTGTTGCCTTATTGGGAGTACAGAGAATAGGCTGTGGGCCGAGGAGCTTTATTCTGCAGTTTTGTGACCTAAGTCACCAAACTACATGAAATTTTCACATATTGTGTAAAAATATTTATATAAATCACCCCCGAAACTCGATATGAGGAAGACTTGCACATTTTTATTAAATTAGAGAAAAACGGGAAAAATGTTGGGAATTTTTTAGTCCAATGAAAGCACGTTTGGCATTGAGTTGTCTGCCAGTTGGCCAATCACGCGCTTTGTTTCAGGCAAGCACACAAAATGGCTGAGGGGGCTTCACTGATGCCTGTTTTACTGGAGATTCCGATGTGTTTTTCTGTAGAATAAATGTCATGGAAAATTGCAGCGGGTTCATTGTATTTAGTGGGAAAAGCACAAAAAAGGCTGAAGAAAGTGCTGCGAAGTGGATTAAAGTGCAAGAAAGCAAAGTCCCTACTTTTCACTCACTCACTCACTCATTCATTCATGAAAGTGAGGGCCTAAACTATAACACGGTCAATTAAACATTGTCACTAATGCCAGCCTGTTGTAGAGTAATAAGTCTTTAACAAATAATCTCGAAGCTGCCTGCGAAAACTTGCCGGGAAAAAGTGCTCCGATCGCGGAACTTAGGTACTCGCGGTAAATAGCAATCGATATCCCTCCGTTTTTCTCCCGTTATCAGGGTCTGAAAACGAGCAAACGACCGCTACAGACGGCACTATGTACAGCCCCCCCCCACCCCTGCCCGCCCGCGGAGATGATCCTCGGCTCCACGATCGCGAATCGGCCGCTTATTAATTGAGACCGCGGCTTCACTTTACCGCGAGTTTTCACAGGCAGCTCCGAGATTATTTGTTAAAGACTTATTACTCTACAACACGCTGGCATTAGTGACAATGTTTAATTTACTGTAATAGCTTAGACCCCTCCCTCCCCCCCCCCCACACTCTTTCGCCTCTCTCCCCCTCCCATCCCACTCTCCCCCCTCTCCCCCCTCATTCCCTTACCGTGCACAGTCTCTGTCTTTAAGAAGGAACTACAGATGCTGGAAAATCGAAGGTGGACATAAAAAAAGCTGAATAAAACTCAGCGGGTGCGGCAGCATCTATGGAGCGAATTGAATGGTCACCGTTGGCCGAAACCCGGAAGAAGGCACCCGCTGAGTTTATCCAGCTTTTTTGTTGTTGTACCAACCTCTCTCTCTCTCTGCCCTTCTTTCTTCTCTCGACCCATGCACGCCCGCTCCAACCCCCCCCCTCCCCCTCTCCCTCTCCACCCTCCTCCTCCCCTTCCTCACACAATATTTTTTGTGGGGGCGGGTCCACAGTGTGTGTGACTGTTTGTGGAGGCGGCCACGCGCTCTCCATTCAAGAAGACGCTCATCTGTTTGTGGAGGCGCGAGCTTAGTGTGTGACCAAAGATCTTATAGCGGAGCTCTCCTAGAAGATCTTTGTGTGTGACGACACACGCACCCCCCCCCCCTTGGTGCAGGAGGCGCGCGCAGCATCTTGAACGCTCAGCGATTGTTTGAATTCTTCACTAACTGTCATTCTGACTTTGCTTGTGAAGTGAAAAGTCCTGAATTGCATTTGTCTGACGATAATAATCAGCTTTATTTTTATTGGATTGAATTTACTTGTTTCTCATTTACCTGATCATTATAAATCTAAAAAAGTGTATTTAATTTAAAAGATTATTTTTTTTAAATTAACATTTTATTGCATTTCATTGTTATTTTCTTTATTTTTATTACATTGAATTTTCTCATTTAACTGTCCATTATAAATCTTCAAGAGTGCATTTCATTTTTAACATTAACATTTTATTGTTAAATTCTTTATTTGTTTTTCATTGAATTGAATTATTTCTCACTTAACATTACTTTTTAACACTAATAATTTCAACTCCCTCCCTCTCTCCCCCCCTGCCCCACCCCCTCTTCCTCCCCCACCTCTCAAAAAACTTTTTCTAACGTTATATATTCCCCGTTTGTAACATCATTACCATCTTGACATTTCTAAATTCTATACGATTGTCTTTGAAAACTAAAATCATTGTTATTTCACTTTGTCATCGTTGACTTTTTTAAACAAGATAAGTTGTGGTGTCGGGTGCTTAGTGTCTGTCACGGTTTGTGAAGACGCTCTGATCTGTTTGTGGGGGCGCGTGCTTGGTGAAGAGTGCATTTCATTTAAACGATTAATTTTATAACATTAACATTTGATTGCATTTCATTGTTAAATTCTTTATTTGTTTTTCATTGAATTGATTTATTTCTCACTTAATATTACTACTTTTTAACACAAACTTTTAATTTCAAATACTGTTTTAAAAAAAATAAATTTGCTGTCTTTTCATTGACAACTTAGATTCAAAATCATTGTTTTTTGTCATCGTTGACTTTTTTAATTTAAAAAAAAATTGTTTAAAATAAACTTTTTTAACGTTAAATTTACCCCATTTGATAAATCTTTAAAATTTTGAAAATACAAAATTCATAACTATTTCAAAAACAGCATTTTTTTGATTTTTGATTGACGTTTAAATGCCGTTTTTAAAATAAATTTTCTGTCCTTTCATTGACAGCTTAGATTCTAAATCATTGCTTTTTCACTTTGTCAACGTTTAATTTTTTTTGATTTTTTAAAAATATAGTTTAATATATATATACTATATATCTGTAGTTTAAATTGACAACATATTTAAAAAAACATTTCATTGTAATTGACAACAGGTTTCATTGTAATTGATTTCATTCTAGAGGAAAGGCTCCATTGTCAAGAAATTGATCTGTTTTCGTTGACAACTGAGATTTCAAAACAATTTCTTTGTGATTTATTTCATTTGATCTGAAAGCTACCATTTTGAATAAATTAATCTGTCATTATTGATAACTGAGAGTGTGTTTGGGTTTTTTTTAATTCGGAAAAATTCCATCTTGAAAAACTTAATCCAGTCTTCATTGCCAACTGAGATTCTGTTTTCAAATCATGCCAAGAGGAAGGAATAAACATACGCCCTGTGATGAGAAAATGGGACATCGAGAAGTAATGAGGAGGAGAAAAGAACAACAGACTCAGCAAGAAAGAACACAACATCTCAGAGGTAATCCAGAAATAAACAAGGAGAGAAGGGCACAACAGACACAGTCAGAAACATCTCACTGTCTCCAAGATAGTCAGGATACACAGCGGGAGAGAAGTGCACATGAGACGAACCAGGAGAGAAGGGCACAAGAGACACAGACTGAAACATCTCAGTGTCTACAAGATAGACAGGGGAGACAGCGGGAGAGAAGTGCACATGAGATGCAGCAAAAAACAACTCAACGTCTCAGAGAAAAATGTGAGAGGAAGGAGGAGAGAAGGAATAAGGAGACACAGCCAGAAAGAACTCAACGTCTCAGAAATAAACGAGAGAGGGAGCAAGAGAGAAGAACTCAAGAGACAGAGCCAGAAAGAAGACAACGTCTCAGAAATAGACGAGAGAGGGAGCAGGAGAGAAGGACTCGAGAGACAGAGCAAGAAAGAAGTCAACGTGTCAGAAATAAACGAGAGAGGGAGCAGGAGAGAAGAACTCAAGAGACAGAGCCAGAAAAAAGTCAACATCTCAGAAATAAACGAGAGAGGGACCTGGAGAGAATAACTCAAGAGACAGAGCCAGAAACAAGTCAGCGTCTCAGAAATAAACGAGAGAGGGAGCAGGAGAGAAGAACTCAAGAAATGCATCAAGAAACAACTCAACATCTTGAGGAACATCAAGAAAGAATACAAATGAGAAGGGATTCAGAGATGGGAGATGAAAGAACTAGAAGGCTGGATGAACAACGAAATGCACGACATATAAGGAGAAATATTAATGCTGATGTTGGTCAAATGACCAATGTTTGCCTTCATTGTCGAGCTAAACACTTCTCAGCAGAAACTACCAACTTTTGCTGCA
The DNA here is from genome assembly GCA_036785375.1 of Leucoraja ocellata. Classification (NCBI taxonomy): domain Eukaryota; kingdom Metazoa; phylum Chordata; class Chondrichthyes; order Rajiformes; family Rajidae; genus Leucoraja; species Leucoraja ocellata. The sequence goes on along the minus strand of JAWMAR010000615.1, from coordinate 424,656 downwards.
TGAAGGGTAAGGTCAACATTGCTCCTCTGAAAACACTCCCGAATGCACTCATTAATTTGTATACAGGTGACACGCCACAAGCACATGAGTTCCAAAAGAATATTAGACAATACAATTGTCTCTTTCAATTCACCTCATTTGGTGCCAAGGAAGTGGTGTCACATGGATGGAATCCTTCAGTGATCATTCAAGGCCAGATTCATCATTTCATTGGTTCTTTGATGCCTGACCAAGATCAACAAAGTAAATTCTTACAAATCTATTTCATGGACCCGCAAGATAGCATTGGGTTGCGAATGAGTATACTCCAAGATGCTGGTATTCAAAGGGACACTGTTGAAATGCTTGAAAACATGATAAGACTAAACAACCCTTACATTCATTCACTTGTGATGGCGATGGAGAGAATTAGAGATTTACCGGAGGCATCAATCGTTATTGATCCCAATTATCGGCCACCTTTCCAACATGAACGGAGGTTTAACATGCAAACTGCAAATGAAGTTGCCGTCCTCATAGCAAACAGTAATGAGCCTGTGGCAACATCACGCCACATTGTCTTGAGAAGAAGAGGAAGAGGAGGAGCAGAAGGAGGTCTGCAAATCATTTCGGAGTCCCATAGGTCTTATGACAGTTTTCAATACATCCTTTTCTTTCCACTTGGTGATGACGGATGGCATTCACAACTCCAAATGAGTACCGGCAGAAAATTGACACTAATGCGATATTATGCATATAGGATCATGAATCGTGACAATGAATTCAACCAGCTTTTGAGAGGAGGACAACTCTTCCAACAATATCTTGTAGATATGGCGGCTAAAATGGAAGGTGATAGACTGAATTATATTCGCACGAATCAGGTATCGTTGAGGTCAACGACGTACAAAGGACTGACGGATGCATTACATGATGATGATGACTTGGAAAACATTGGAAGGCGCATCATCCTCTCTTCAACATTTGTCGGTGGTCCCAGATATATGATGGGACGATGCCAGGACGCCACGATGTATGTTCGGAAGTATGGTACTGCTGCATACTTCATTACAATGACCTGCAATCCAAATTGGAGCGAGATCCGACAGTGCCTCTTTCCAAATCAGCAGCCGTCTGATAGACCGGAATTAATAGCAAGAGTATTCGAGCTGAAAAGAAAAATATTCATGAAGACCGTCACTGGACCAGATGGCTTCTTTGGAAACTGTATTGCTTTCATCTTGACTATGGAATATCAGAAGAGAGGCCTGCCTCATTTCCATTGTCTGCTTTGGCTTGATGAAGCGAGTAAGCCAAGACCTCAACAATATGAAAGATTTGTGCAAGCTGAAATTCCAGACCCACAAGCAGATCCTGAGCTGCATAAATTGGTACTCAAGCACATGATCCATGGACCGTTCTGCAAGGCCACATCTCAATGTTGGAAGGAAGGAAGATGCACCAAGAGATTCCCAAAGCCATTTGTCGAAAGCACAATGTATGGCGATGATTCGTATCCTCTGTACAGGAGAAGATCTCCCGCAATGGGAGGATTTCAGGGACATCAAGAAGGACGTTCGTTACAGACTATTACTTCTAATTGGGTTGTGCCCTATAATGCAGAACTATTGAAGGCTTTCAAATGTCACCTCAACGTCGAAATATGCTGCTCTGTACAGTCAATCAAATACGTCATCAAGTACACCTTGAAGGGATGTGATCAGGCAGCTTTTGGAATTAACGTAAATGACGAGATTAAACAGTACCAGACTGGCAGATACATTGGTCCTTCAGAGGCAGGGGCATCAGTCCTTGGATTTCTTACTCATGAGAGACACCCCCCTGTCATTCGACTTGATGTACATCTACCAGACCAACAACAAGTATTTTTTGATGCTGCTCAGCAAGGGATGAATGATGGAATTGCGAGAACCACTTTGACTGAATTTGTTCGATTGAGTTCTGAAGATCCGTTTGTAAGAACACTATTGTACGTTGATGTACCTCAATTTTATACATGGAGCAGCAAGAGATGGCAAAGAAGGAAGGTTGGGAAGAGTGTGGAATACTTCCCAGGTATTTTTGAAGTCAATGTTCTTGGACGAATACATGTCATTTCTCCAAAACAAGGTGACCTCTTCTACATGAGACTGCTTCTGCATCACGTGAAAGGACCAGTGTCTTTCGAGTCCTTGAAGACACATAATAGAGTAATTCTTCCTTCCTTCAAAGACGTCTGCAGAGAAAGAGGTTTGTTGGAAGCTGACGACCATTGGCAACAAACAATGAAAGATGCTGAAATGACAAGACTCCCCAGGGCAATCAGGGATTTGTTTGTTGTTCTGCTGACAAATACTGACATCAACGATCCTCTACAATTATGGGATCGCTTCAAGAATTGCATGTCTGAGGATTACCTTGAAAGCGAGCGAAGAAGAAAAAGTGATCAGAATATCACAATTGATGACAGACATCATGATCAGGCTCTCTTTTATATTCAGGACAAGCTTGAGAATTGCAACACCACAATGGAAAATTTTTCCTTGCCCCGACCAAGAAATGAAAGGATGGACATTGATGGTGAAAATGTTGATTTACTTAATGAATTGAATTACAATAGATCAGAACAACAGTGATTTGTTGATGAGAATGAGCCTCTGCTGAATGCTGAGCAGAGACGTTTATGACCATGTGTGCGACTACTTGCAAAGGGATCTATCTTCAATGATTTTCATTGACTCACCAGGAGGAACAGGAAAAACATTTATTATAAATTTGATCCTCTCCACGGTTAGAGCTCAAGGTCAAATTGCCATTGCTGTAGCATCGTCTGGTATCGCAGCAACATTAATGCCTGGTGGAAGAACTGCACATTCACGATTCAAGATACCTATCCATGTGACGGAGGATTCAACGTGCAACATCAACAGCAACTCTAAAACGGGAGATTTCTTCAGGAGAGTGAAGCTCATTGTTTGGGATGAGTGTCCAATGATTAGGAGGGAGTGCTTTGAAGCGGTGGACAGAACTCTTCAAGATGTATGCCGCAAAAAGGATCATTTTGGCGGAATTCTTACCATTTGTTGTGGTGATTTTAGACAACTCCTTCCTGTAGTGAAGATGGGAAGTGATATTGATGTTCAAAACGCCTGCATCAAGACATCGTACTTGTGGCGGACTTTCACAAAGTTTGAATTGAAGAGAAATATCCGATTGAGCGAAGGAAAGGGTGAATATTCTAAATTTTTGTTAGATGTAGGAGAGGACAAGATTGCAAAGAATGAAGACAATGAAATTAACATTCCAGAACACATGGTTCTCTCAGCAAGAACACTGGATGACTGCATTGATTATATCTATCCAGCATTTGACCACCCTGCAACATTATTCTCTAACAATTGTATCTTGGTTCCTCACAATGATACGATGAGAAGAATCAATTCTGCGTGTGTCAGACGCTTCCCTGGAACCATGAGGGAGTATTATTCTTTCAATTCTGTCACTGACGGAACAAATTCAACTCACTTCCCAACGGAATTCCTCGATTCAGTCGAGATCTGTGGATTACCACCACACAAATTGGAGTTGAAGAAAGGATCTCCAATTGGTTTAATCAGAAACTTGCACCCCCCAAAGCTATGCAATGGAACGAGGTTGATTGTAGAACAGCTACACAATAATCTCATAGTTGCTAGAATCAACATGGGGGCCTACAAAGAAGAGATTGTTCTAATTCCTAGGATGAAGATCAATTTGTCAGAAGATGAAAACATTCCCATTAGGCGGAGCCAATTCCCTATTCTGTCGAGTTTTGCGATGACAATTCATAAGGCACAAGGACAAACCATGGAGAAGGTCTTGATATACCTTGAGAAACCAGTATTTCAACATGGCAAACTATATGTAGCTCTTAGCAGAGGAAAGGTGAAGGAACAAGTAAAAGTGTTCCTGAAGGATGGGACATCAACCAGGAATGTTGTAATTAAACAAATGCTTTGTTGAGGAATGACTGCTGCATTAAGTGCTCAAATTTTCCTAAAGTCAATGAAAGAACGCAAAACTGAAGGCAAAAAGCGATGCAGGAAGGAACTGAATGTCCAGAGTTTCAACACTTTTGATTATTGCTCCTCAGTTCAACAAGGGATGTTTAACACAGGAATCACATTTCTGCACACAAAAGTTTAAAATGCTGCCTCAGAAAAAGCTTCAAGGACACATTAAGTGACATGTAAAATCTTACCAGTTGTATTTGATTTTTGGATAGAAAGTTGCTGGAGCTGTTCTCATGCTTCACGATAAAGCTTGCAGATGGATTATTTGCTGCAAGATATAAAACTACAGGCTTGCACATCTAGGGTATATGTATCTGGTACAGTTCAATTGTTGAGCCAATTATTGAGTAAATGATGATTGCCGAGATATTGATGTTTGAGGATTTGGTGTTGGTAATGGCATTGCGTATCAAGGTTATGTGGTTAATTTCTGCCTTGTAGGAAATTATTGTTACCTTTTCTGTTGTTTGACATGAGTGTTACTTTCCACTTTGGTCTATTATCAAGTTATTTTGTTTGTAACGATTGACTGCATTTTCTCAGGAGTTGCAGTGGAATTGAAAATTCTGTAACCATCAGTGAAAATCAACCAGATCTTAAGATGGATGAAAGGTCAGTATTTGAAATTATTTCGGACCCGTGCATTGTTTTTTTTATCCTTGATACAAATTTACTTTAGTTTTATCAGAATACCCTAATACCATTCAAATGCTGCCTTTTTGTCTAGAGCTGTCACTGTCGCCTCATTTCTGGATCCGAGATATTTAGACTGAACGTCTTTGGGATCTGCGAGAAATAAATGAAGGACAGTAGGGAACAAGAAATTGATAAAAAACACCGAAATTGGTATATGATACAAAATCTCTTTTTTTATTTGTATGTTGATGGATTGACAGATAGAATTTTATAAATATCTACATTGTAATAAATATCTTTTTTTAAATTCATGCCCAGAAGCAGGAGAAAATAAGTTGCATGATGGTGAATGGACACTGTAAATAGATGTTGAGAAGCAGTATGGATCAGAAGTGACCAAGAGACAGAACATGAAAGGACTGAACCTCTTGAGGAGCTTCAAAAGTTAATGGAAGTTTGCATGGAACAAGAGACACAACAATAAGCTTCCAAATTACATACAAAATGGTACATAATTGTGTAATGTTTTTTTTTTTAATTATAGGTAAATGCATTTATATATATAATTGTCTTAAGAAGTTTATAAATGTCTACAATAGATGAAATTACCTTTACAAGTTTATGAATATCTACATCGTGATAAATATCTTTCACTTTTTTTTACATCATGCAAAGAGATGGGAGCAATCGAGTTGCTGGATGTTCAAGGAACAACACAAAGCAACGTTGAGAAGCAGTAATGAGCAGAACGGCACAAGAGACGAAAGGAAGTTGCCAAGATACAGCCAGATCGGTATATGGTAGTACAATGTTTATAGAAGTTTATAAATATCTACAAAAGATAAAATTGTCCTTTTTATTCATATGTTATTGGCTTCATAGAAGGAATGAAGATTCAACAAGAAATAACGTTAGAAATTTATCCAAAAGAAGAAATTCAAGACAAAAGTAATGAACAGCCATGACAAGAGAAACAATGTCTCCCCCCCCCCCCCCCCCCCCCCCTCCAATATTTCAAAAAATACTGGCATCTCACCCATAGAATCAGCCCCAGCCCCAGCCCCTGGTGAACGTTCCATTGTGTGATGTCACAATGTCCAATGCTCAAAGACATTGTTGCCATAGAGGGAGTACAGAGAAGGTTCACCAGACTAATTCCTGGGATGTCAGGACTTTCATATGAAGAAAGACTAGATAGACTCGGCTTGTACTTGCTAGAATTTAGAAGATTGAGGGCAGATCTTATAGAAACGTACAAAATTCTTAAAGGGTTGGACAGACTAGATGCAGGAAGATTGTTCCAGATGTTGGGGAAGTCCAGAACAAGGGGTCACAGTTTAAAGATAAGGGGGAAATCCTTTAGGACAGAGATGAGAAAAACATTTTTCACACAGAGTGATGAATCTCTGGAATTCTCTGCCAAGAAGGTAGTTGAGGCCAGTTCATTGGCTATATATATAAGAGGTAGTTAGATGTGGCCCTTGTGGCTAAAGGGATCAGGGGGTAGGGAGAGAAGGCAGGTACAGGATACTGAGTTGGATGATCAGCCATGATCATATTGAATGGTGGTGCTGGCTCGAAGGGCCGAATGGCCTACTACAGCACTTAATTTCTATGTTTCCATCTCCTCACCCTCTCCCATCCATCCCTCTCCCCCACCCCCCTTCCCTCTCTACCCCACCCCCTTCCCTCTCTCCACCCGCCCCCTTCCTCCTACCCCTCTGTCCCTCATCCATCACTCCCCCTACCCCTCTCCTCCTCCCTCCCCACTCTTCCACATCTCCCCCTCCCCCCTCACTCTTTCCCCTCTCTCCCCCACCCCTCTCTCCCTCCCTCCCCATCCCCCCCTCCCCCACATCTCTCTCCCCATCCCCCTCTCTCACCCCCTACCCCGCTCTCCTTTCCCTCCCAAATCTGTCATGTTTCCTCCTCCTCCTCTCCCCTCCCTACCCTCTTCTCACCCCCCCCCCCCCCCTCCCTCCACCTGTGAGTTTGGGGGGTGGTTAATTTGAGTGTGATGCCGCATCCCCCCCTCCCCCTCCCGCAAACGCTGTTGGGGAAACAGACCCAACGGGTCTGCACTTGGTCTAGTTTAAAATAAAACTGATACCACTTTCTTCTCTAATTCTTTGTTTAATGGGTTTTTCTTTTTGATCACTTTTACACTAACACGACTCTCTCTCTTTATTTACTTTCTTTATTTCTACCTTTCCTTAAAGCTTAAACAATGAAGGGGTACAATTAATGTAATAAGATATGTGGCTTGTACTACTGTAACTTACTGTACTAATAAATAAACATTTTTAAAAGGATATTGGGATGAGGATAGGTGATTGTGAGTGGGATATTTGTTATACTGATTGTATTGGGAAGGGTGATTATAGGGTGATGGGTTGTATATATGATTAAGATACTGTATAGTATATGAGGGCTTTTTCTTTTGTATTTTCTCTCTCTTTTTTGTATGGCTTTGTAAATATTTGATTAGTGTATAAATGTAAATAATTTGGTGTACATATAGCTGCTGGTGTACATATGGTGTACATATAGCTGCTAAATTTGTATAAGATAATTATAAGTAGTTGAATAAGGGGTGGGAATTAATAAGCTTTGGCTTCTTCCTGCTCCTTTTCTGACACATACAATTTCATTTATTTATAGATATTGTTTATGACACTTTATAAATATTGTTTTGTTTTTTGTATGCTGTTTCATACTTGCTTTTTATTCTTTTATTCTGTTCGAAATAAAGAATCAAATAAATAAATAAATAGACATCCTGTTTGAATCTTCTCTCCACTCTCAATGCAAAAACCTTAACCACGTCAACTCTGTCTATTCCCTATCATCATTTTAAAGACCTCTATGAAGTTCCCCCTTAACCTTCTGCGCTCCAAAGATAAAAGACCTAACTTGTTCAACCTTTCTCTGCAAGTTAGGTGCTGAAACCCAGGCAACATTCTAGTAAATCTCCTCTGTACTCTCTCTATTTTGTTGACATCTTTCCTATAATTTGGCGACCAAAATTGTACACCATACTGCAGAATTGGCCTCCCCAATTTTAACATACATACTAACTAAACGTTGACATAGTTATACATTTAAGTAATATTATATCTACTGAACATAGCAGTTAGTTTGAGATACTGGTGTTGAAACTACCCTCAACCCTCTGTCCTAAACTTCATGCAGACCCTTTGTTACCCTCTCTCCCCCTCCCCCCATTCACTCTCTCTCCCCCTCTCCACTCTCCTCCCCCTTCCCTCTTCTCACATCCCAATATTCTCCTACCCCTTCTCCTCCACCTCTCCGCCCCACTCCCCCTCTCCTCCCCCCACCTCTCCTTCCTCCTCCTCTTTCCACCTCTCCTTCCTCCTCCTCTCTCCCCATTCCTTCCACACCTCTTTCCCTTTCCCCCATCCCCTCCCTCCCCACCTCCCTCTCCAAGGTCTAGTCCCGTCCATTTACCGCTGGATTCCTGTCCGCCGCGTCCACACGAACCAACGTCCAGCAACGCTGCCATCTTTGAGGAGGATGGCCCTGGCCCTGACCCTCCACCGGATGAAGTGCGGGGATAGATGGTCCCGGGGTGTGCTGAGTACCAGGCACCGCAGCCGCCGCAACTGCACTATTACATCAGTGGTCCTGCGCCGTGGGCTGTAGGTTGTCGACCCCTGGTTTGCTCATTGCGATTTTCACAGCTTATAATCAATCCAGGCCTGGTTTGCTGCAGGGCCTTCAGCTGATTCTTTCCTTCTGAACTGAATGAATTCCACCCAAGCCTGAAACAGATTGAGGAACAAAAAGGAAATAAACAGATTGGTGTCAATAACAAGGATGGGGTTAACATTTCAACAACCCTTTAAAGGTTTAGATACAGCATGGAAACGTGCCCTTCAGCCCACCATGTAATTGCTGATCGGGTGGCACTGCCGCAGTGGCTTCAATCACTTTCTTCCGGACCACGAAGTGAAAGGGTCACGGCTCTCTGAGCTGCAGCTCTACTCCAAGGTGAGTCCCCTGCATATGCTTTTTCAGCCAATTGATATGTATGTTGTTCACCATTCACCATGGTCTGAAGTTTCTTGGCATTTTGTTGGAAAGTTTGTAAATTCGTCTATCCATATTGTCTTTGAAATGTGTATTGAACATGAAATGCATTTGTATATTTGTCTATCTATATTGTCTTTGAAATGTGTATTGAACATGAAAAGCATTTGCAAATTGGTCTATCTATATTGTCTTTGAAATGTGTATTGAAAATAAAAAGCATTTGTTATTGTTATAAATTGTTTGCAAATTTGTTTCTCTTGGGTTTTAAAATGGATGCACCCGTTTTCAGGTGACTAAAGCATGATGTCTGTATTGTATTTGAAATGTTTATGTAAATTGAAATGCATTTGTTGCAACGTTTTCAGGAGGAATAAAGCTTTTTATTTGGACCAGAACTGTGTTTACATTTAAAATTGGCGCTCATTTTGTGATTTTGGCGGTTGCAAGATGGCGGCGATGATGTAATCTCCGGTGATCGGGAAGCCGGCGGCGATGACGCCATTTCCGGTCGGAGGCGAGATGGTGGCGATGACGCCATTTCCGGTCAGAGGTAAGATGGCGCTGCATGCTGAAGACGGAGTGCAAAAGGTGTTGAATAATTCTACAGAACTGGTAAATGTTTGTGTTTGTTGCAACCAAAGCTGCATTGTGTTTCAGCCAAAGCTGCATTGTATTTCAGCCATTGCTGCACAGTCTTTCAGCCAAAGCTGCATTGTGTTTCAATAAAAGCTGCATTGTGTTGCAGCATTGTGTTTCAGCCACAGACTACAACAGGATTTGAAGATTTGTTCAAATATTCGACTGCTTTCTCTATGGTAAGTCTGTGTTTGTTGGGACGTTATTTAAAAGCAACATTTTGTTTCAGCAAAAGCCTCTACAGCAGGATTTGAATATGAGTTTTGCACAGTGTATTTTAGTGTTGTGTGTGTGAATATATATGTGTGTGAATATATATATATATATGTGTGTGAATATATGTGTGTGTGAATATGTGTGTGTGTGCGTGTGAGTGAATATATATATGTGTGTGTGTGTGTGTGAATATATATATATATGTGTGTATGTGTGAATATATGTGTGTGCGTGATGTGTGTGTGTGTGGATATATATGTGTGTGTGTGGATATATGTGTGTGAATATATATATGTGTGCATATATATGTGTGTGTGTGTGTTGATATATATGAATGTGTGTGTGATTGTACAAGAACTGTACAAGATTGTACAAGAACGGTACAAGAACTGTTCCAGAGCCGCTGTCTGAAAAAAGCTCAGAGAATTGCTAAGGACAAACTGCACCCCCTCCACAAAAACACCTGGATCTCCTGCCATCAGGCAAGATATATCGCAGCATCAAAGCCCGGACTACAAAACTGCTAAACAGCTTCCTGCCACTAAACAGTCACTCTGTACTCACAATCACCTGATTCTGCGGCTTGGCACGGACACTTTAATAACTGGCACTGGCCACTTTAATAACTGGCACTGGCCACTCAAATCAGCTGCCCCGGACATTCTTATGATGGTTTTACTGTATTTTAACGTTGGTGTTTTACCTGCTTTTATCTATTTATACTGTTCCATCAGGGATTGGATTGTTTTTAGTGTTATTATGTGTGAAATGTTTTAAATTTCATGTGCGATGTTCCGGTATTCCCTGGGAAACGTCTTTTCATTTTGCACTGTACAACTGTTGCTTGCAAGATGACAATAAAGGTTGATTGATTGATTGAATATATATGAATGTGTGTGTGAATATATATGTATGTGTGCGTGAATGTGTGTGTATATGTGTGTGTGTGTGTGTGAATAGGGGGTTGCACACAAGGTCATAGGACTTGACGCACGGAGCCGCTCAATCCATCTGGAAGACATCTGTCACTTCCAGTATATGTTATTAATGCAAGAAACGCGTACTTTCCTATCTGTTAAAAACTGCCAAAATGTTGAATTTGTGCTCTGAAAAAAATTGTGGAAGTTGGGGTAAGTGTGAGAGACATGTACCCAACATTAGAATTCCAAACGTGAAATGAAATGAAAGTAAAGAGAAGCGAGAATTGAAGGAACAACAGCAGCTAAAGTGCTTGGTAAACATTGGTTGTGCAGATATCGTAATTGAAAATATCGGAATTGTCGCGTTTGCTCACTGCATTTCATCAACAGTAAGGCATTATTCGTGTTTTTTCTTGATTCCTTTGGTATCTAAAAATTCTCAGAAGTGATAAATCTGACGATTTATATTAAAAAGAGTCAGATTTATTACTTCTGAAACTTTTTAGTTGCCAAAGGAATCAAGAAAAAACACTAATAATGCTTTAGTGTTGATGAAATGCAGTGAGCAAACAGCCAATGTTCGCTAAACATCTCCCTGGAAGATGGAGTTGGAAACAATGGTAAATGCCTAGCAGCAGTACATCGCGTGTAATCCATTTGGTGTAGCGTGACCCGACTG
>JAWMAR010000615.1:314153-413285 GCA_036785375.1 Leucoraja ocellata | reverse complement strand
CCCCCCCCCCCCCCCCCCTCTTTTATTACCTGTCTGTTACCTGCCTGTGCCTGTGCACCATCGACGCTGGACACCTCCCTGCACCCGCACCGCTGACAACCTCTCTGCACCCGCACCCGCTGGACAACCTCTCTGCACCGCACCGCTGGACAACTCTCTGCACCTGCACTGCTGGATACTCTCTGCACCCTCATCGCTGGACTACCTCTACACCTGCTCTGCTGGACAACCTCTCTGCTCCCTCACCGCTGGATACTCTCTCCACCTGCACCACTGGACCCTCTCTGCACTCTCACTGCTGGACACCCCTCTTCACCTTCTCTGCTGGACACCTCTCTGCACCCTCACCCTCAGAGACAACCTCTCTGCTGCTTCCTGCAGCTGCTCGGGCTCCTCATCATGCTCAAATACTCAACTCTGCAACTGATTGGTTCCTTCAACAACTACATCCCATCCTGCATCAGTCATTAAACAGCTTAGACTTCTACGTCGACCCCGTTTCATCCACAGAGGCTCTCGACGCAAGCTTGTTTTACTTCAACCACGGACATTCCATTCCATCCATCTGCTCACTACCACGCTCTGCCCCCTCAACCGCGTCACCCCCCATCCAGCTGACCGCACGCACTGTCAACCGGGACAACCTCAGATCTCTCCAGCCCACCCCCATCTCTCCACCCTCTCATAATGCCAACTTTGCCCTCCTCAACACCAGGTCGCTCAACAACAAAGTCCCTGCCCTCCATGAACTAATCTTGACAACACTCTGGACTTCCTTCTGCTCACTGAAACCTGGCAACAACCCAATGTCTTCTTCTCCCTCAATCAAGCATCCCCACTGGATTTAATTACATCTACAAACCCCGCCTCTCCCGCCATGGAGGTGGCCTCGCTGTTATTTTCACCAGAACTTTCGGATCACTGAACTCACCTCCCACAGTAGCATCATTTGAATTCCTCGCCTTCAAAGCCCTTTCCTCCATGAACGTCATCCTCATTTACCGGCCACCTAAACCAAACCCCTCCTTCCTATCTGACTTCTCTGAACTCCTCACACTTGCCTGATCGCTCTCCCCATGTCTGCTGCTACTTAGTGACTTAAATATTCACATGGTCTCCCCACCTGCAAGCTCGCATCTGAATTCGCCTTTTTACTTGACAACTTCTCTCTCACTCAGCACGTCACCTTTCCCACCCATGACAAAGGTCACATCCTTGACCTGGTCTGCTCCACAAATCAACCGGTACTCGACCTCCATCCTTGCCTCTTCCCCTCTCTGATCATAAGCTTATACAGTTCACCATCCCTTCTCCGACACCTTGCCCCCGCTTCCTCCGAGAAATCACATTCCGTAATCTAAAATCCATCGATCCCCACCATATCTCTGACCTGCTCTCCACCACTCTCCCCCTGGACTCAACCCATATCTCACCTGATGATCTCACAAACCATCTCAACTCACCTGTCTACCTCCCTTAACATTCTGGCCCCCTCAAAACAAGAACCGTAACTTTTAACACATCTTCACCCTGGTACACACCTGCACTTCATAAGCTGAAACAGACTGGTCGCCGACTTGAACGACTCACAAATAAATCATCTCTCATAGTCCACCTTGAAGCTTACAAACTCCACCTCACTGCCTACAAAGATGCCCTCATTGCTGCAAAATCTGATTACCTCTCCTCCATATTCACCGACCTCTGCCTAAACCACATAACCCTCTTCTCCACAGTGGGCAACCTCCTCAAGCCTCGAGCCAACACTCTCCCTACCTCTACTCTGGATTTCTGCAACTCATTCCTCCACTTTTTCGCTGATAAAATCAGCACCATCTATCAATCTTTATCCCCTGTACCCAACTCCCCAGCATCTACTCCACCACCTACCAAGACCCCTCCTTTCAACATCTCCACTGACCTCCTTACCCCTCCTCCACACTGCTTCCTCTCCCAGATTGACCTGGTCACCCCTACTGAAATCTCCAAACTCATCAGCTCTTCCAAACCCACTACCTGCTCCCTCGACCCTCTCCCCACTCCCCTGCTGAAGTCCTGCCTCCCGTTCCCTGCCCCTACCTCACTAATCTCTTCAACTCCTCATTGTCCCAAGGAATTGTCCCCTCCGCTTTCAAAACTGCTGCTGTCACACCAATCTTAAAGAAACCTGGTCTTGATCCCTCCTCTCTCATTAACTACCGCCCAATCTCAAACCTCCCCTTTCTTTCAAAAACCCTGGAACGTATCGTTGCGTCACAACTTCATTCCCACCTCCTTACGTATAACCTATTCGAACCCCTCCAATCTGGCTTTCGCCCCCTCCATAGCACAGAAACTGCTCTCCTCAAAGTCCTCAATGATCTCCTCACCTCTGCTGACACTGGTTCCCTCAACATCCTCATCCTCCTCGACCTGAGTGCAGCCTTCGATACAGTGAACCATAACATCCTGCTTACCAGACTTGGGGACCTGGGCATTGAAGGTTGTGCACTCAGCTGGCTCTGTTCCTACCTTTCCAACAGATCCCACTTCATCTCTCTCCACAACCACACCTCTGCTACAGCCACAGTCACTCAAGGCGTTCCCCAAGGCTCTGTACTCGGCACCCTCCTCTTCATCATCTACATCCTCCCCCTTGGTCAGATACTCCGCCACTTCACCTGGACTTCCACTGTTACGCCATTGACACCCAGATCTACCTCGGCAACAAATCCACCCCCCCCCTCCCACCTTTCCCATATCAACTCCTGTTTGTCAGCTATAAAAACCTGGATGCAACATAACTTCCTCAAACTCAACATCGATAAAAACAGAATTCCTCCTCATAGGGTCCAAATCCACCCTCAGCAAAATCAATAACCCCACTCTCACCATCGACGGCACCACTGTCTCCCCATCTCCCCAGGCCCGCAACCTTGGCGTGATCTTTGATTCCACCCTCTCCCTGAGCCTCACATCCGCCATGTCATTAAAACCTCCTTCTTTCATCTCCGCTCAATCGCCAAACTCAGACCCTCTCTCACACCTCCTGCTGCTGAAAGACTCATCCATGCCTTCATCTCCTCCCGACTGGACTATTGCAACTCACTTCTCCTTGGCATCAGCTCCACCTACATCAACCGACTCCAATTGGTCCAGAACGCAGCCGCCCGACTCATCACCCACACCAAATCCTGGCATCACATCACTCCAGTCCTCAAACAACTTCACTGGCTTCCCAGCTCCCACCGATCACCTACAAAATCCTGAGCCTCACCTACAAAGCCCTCCACCATCTGCCCCCCCCCCCCCCCATATCTCACTGACCTCCTCTCCCCCTACCAACCCTCACGGTCCCTCAGATCCACATCAGCCGCTCTCCTCTCCATCCACAAATCCAACCTGTGAGAGAAGGGTTAATAGAGGTTGAATTATACTAGAACTCTGAAAAATATAACTTAGAATCTCACAACTTGGGGGCTCGTCCGGGATCCAATACTCTAGACAGCTGACGGAGTAGATGGACGAAGGGAAGGTGCACCCTGCTGAGTTCAGCAGTCTCAGACTCCTTGCTTGTCGTCAGCTGTTTAAGCAGTAGTATCCGGACCACACAGAGACTCGGCAAAGAAGTGGGAGTAGTTGGAAATCGTGAAAAATCAATCGAGCAATTTCTGTGCACAGAACCCAGGTAGGAACAATGACTAATAAAGTACTTCCTGGGCGATTGTGGAAAGACCTTGTACGGGCAAGGCAGGTATGATGAACACTGTATTGAGACTATGATGAACATGGTATTAAGAATATGATGATGATAAATAAGGTAATTAAACACGGTGTTTAGAAAAAGGGAGGGAAAAGGCTGTGGGCCAAATCCCCGCATTTTGCCCAATAGTCCGTTGGGGCAAATGCTGGACCCTGGAGGGCAGGAATTCCCAGGGTTGGAGAAGCCAACAATGATAAGGTATAGTCCGTTGGGACAAATGCAGAGCCGGAGGGGGCCAAAATACCCAAAGGAAAGAGAAGACAGGGCCGGGGTGGACGAAAATCACCCGGCCAACAGGACGGGGAGTCAAAGGGCAGAAGGGGGAAGATAAGTTGGTTGAAATTAGACCCCGAGGGAGGTACCTAGGAGAGGACCCTGAGGGGGAAGGGGGTTGTTAAATAGCCTCCTTGAAGATCCTTTAGGTCTGACAAGAACAGTTAGATCAATTCCTTTTCACAGAAGTGAAAAACAAGTAGTAAAGATTATGTTGCAGGCAGTAGAAAAACAGCAAATAAGGAACAGAGAGAGACAGCATGATGAGGGAGTTACTCCCGAAATTAGCAGATAAGAAGACGGCAAAGGCCAGGGACAAGAGTGCAGGACAAGGAGAAAATATAAAATGAATAATCTATTTGAAGTAAGAATGGAACGAATGTGATTTGTATGTAAAAACCGGTTTGGAACGAATGGTTGTAAGATGAAAGGTTGGAATGAGCAAGTTGTAAAATTGAACACAGTGGCGGGAGCGAGTATTTTCACTGTAGTTCAAATTGGATTGCGAACAAGCTGTACAATTAACCCTTTGTATCCTCGTAACCTGAAAAAAGGGAAGTTGTAAAAATCAGCTTTTGATTTTCTTTAATCGTTTCTTGATGTTCTTTTAGATTTCTTGTCAGTAAAGTTAATTTGGAAAATTGTATCTAGTGTTAGGAATTGGACATTTAAAATAATGGTGAATAGGATTGAAATAATTGGAATAAGTTAACTGATGAAACATGACCAGCTTTTATGGTTTGTTGTTTTATGGTAGACATTCAAGTTGAGAAACAGAGAGAGAGAGAGATACAGACACCGAGACACAGAGATACAGACAGAGAGAGAGAGAGAGAGAGCCAGGCACAGAGATACAGACGGTTCACCAGACTGATTCCTGGGATGTCAGGACTGTCTTATGAAGGAAGACTGGAAGACTTGGTTTATACTCTCTAGAATTTAGGAGATTGAATTTAGGAGATTGAGAGGGATCTTATAGAAACTTACAAAATTCTTAAGGGGTTGGACAGGCTAGATGCAGGAAGATTGTTCCCGATGTTAGGGAAGTCCAGGACAAGGGGTCACAGCTTAAGGATAAGGGGGAAATCCTTTAAAACCAAGGTGAGAAGAACTTTTTTCACACAAGAGTGGTGAATCTCTGGAACTCTCTGCCACAGAGAGTAGTTGAGGCCAGTTCATTGGCTATATTTAAGAGGGAGTTAGATGTGGCCTTGTGGCTGAGGGGATCAGAGGGTATGGAGAGAAGGCAGGTACAGGATACTGAGTTGGATGATCAGCCACGATCATATTGAATGGCGGTGCAGGCTCGAAGGGCCGAATGGCCTACTCCTGCACCTAATTTCTATATTTCTATGTTTCTATGAGTCAGACAGAGAGCGGAAAGAGAGAGAGGAAAGAGAGAGAGGGAGAGAGGAAAGAGCGAGGAAAGAGAGAAAGAGAGAGAGGGAAAGAGAGAGAGGGAGCGAGGAAAGAGAGAGAAGGGAGAGAGGAAAGAGAGAGAGGGAGCGAGGAAAGAGAGAGAGGGAGAGAGGAAAGAGAGAGAGGGAGCGAGGAAAGAGAAAGGAAGAGCGAGGAAAGAGAGAGAGGGAGAGAGGAAAGAGAGAGAGGGAGCGAGGGAAAGAGAGAGGAAAGAGCGAGGAAGAGAGAGAGGGAGAGAGAAAGAGAGAGAGGGAGCGAGGAAAGAGAGAGGAAAGAGCGAGGAAAGAGAGAGAGGGAGAGAGGAAAGAGAGAGAGGGAGCGAGGAAAGAGAGAGAGGGAGAGAGGAAAGGAAGAGAGAGAGAGAGGAAGAGAGAGAGGGAGAGAGGAAAGAGAGAGGGAGAGAGGAAAGAGAGAGAGGGAGCGAGGAAAGAGAGAGGAAAGAGCGAGGAAAGAGAGAGAGGGAGAGAGGAAAGAGAGAGAGAGAGAGAGGGAAACAGAAGTAGGAGACGACAGGATGACAGATTATCCCTTGGGGCACCCATAAACTGAGAGGGCTAAAAAAAATTAAAATAAAAAAATTAAAATAAATAATAAATAAAAATGCCTCACCCTATATCCCTGATGGGGAAGGAAATGGATTAGGGCTTTGGAGGAGGAGAACGTGGACGATTATTGGCCATGAAAGATTTGAAGGCACCATTGGTAAAAGTAGTGGAACCACTAAGTGTCAGATAAAGATGATGTAAATTGTTACAACCGGGCCGACAAAGACTACAAACATGGCCGCCGCTCACAAACTTACCGGCTACAGCGCCATCTTCTGGTTGGATGCCGTCATGACCGAGGGTATGCAGGCCCTCAGCAAATGTTACCCACTTAAGTGAACCCCAAGGAACAAAGGGAATGAAAAGGTGGAGAGTTGAAAATGAACAGAAAAAGAAGGCATGTGGACATTATATTATGAACTATTGTGGTGGAAGTCATTCTTCTTAAAGTCAAGCAGAATTGAAGGAGGTGGTGGGATTGTCATTTATTTCCAACCCCCGATTCAGCAAACAGTTGGTTTCTGCGGTCAATGTCAATGAACAAGGCCCTGGTTGAAAAGACTGAAATAAGTGATGAACTGACACAAGTGAGTCCTATGAGGGAACCAAGCGGGGCCAGAGAATTACATGCCAATAATACATGTCTTGGGGAACTTTTCTCAAAGTCCTATCAGGAGTGAAATTAATCTGGAGATTATAAGCCCTAACTGGACTGGGTCCCCAAGAGAGAGAAAGGGATTTAAGGAAGGATGTCAAGAAAGGCCAGGATGAGGTAGGTTTTTTAATTAGATGGGAAAAGCAGAGTTGAAAGTTGAGGGGAACTTCTTTACTCAGAGAGTGGTAGCTGTGTGGAATGAGCTTCCAGTGAAGGTGGTGGAGGCAGGTTCGATATATGGTTATATGGTATACCCTTAGAAAGTATTTGTTGATGTGGACAATTTGTTGGTTTGTTCCACAAGTGAAGAGAGAGAAATACTTCAGAATATAAGACAGCAGATGATGACCTTGGGAAAGGTAGGATATAGTTCAGACTAGATTGGGAATTTTGAAATTGTATGGTGAAATGGAAAAAGTACATGTCAAAGAAGTTAAATTAAAATGCAGACAAAGCAGCTGAAACAGCATCTGGAAGAGATGTCCAGGGTAAGTCTGAATCGATTTAGGTATGAGCACTGTAGTGTCGTTTATGCTGATAAGGTAATTAAGAGGTTTGGTAAACCTACAGAAATCAGCTTTGACAACGGATTGTTTTCATTTGATGAAAAGAATAAATGGAACATTGAAGGTAAAATAAATAAGATTTGTGTAATGCTCTGCCATTGGCACTGAAGAAATGTTGCATGCAAACTAACCAGCAGGTGACACAATGGAGAAGTTCCTGCAAGGGACCGAGCTTGGAACAGTTACCGATTAGAATTTAAAAAGTATATGAAACCGTTATAATGATATACAAGTCTATTTATGAACAGGTAAAGTAAAAGCTGTCGGAGATGGACCAGGAAGAAGGACCCTTTAAACCTGAAGACAAGGTGTATGTATGAGTTTTCTAAATCACCGACCAATGTTCGTTTAGAAGGTTGAGATACCTAGTACGATTTCAATAATTACATGAGGGCTGGCCCACAGGTACGAATAGACAATAGCCCTGAGGTAATTGAACAGGAGGACAAAGAAGAGTAGAGTTTTAACAAGAACTTGTTTGACATCAGTGGTGGGAAATAATGGAAAGGATACTAAGACAATATTATAGGAATTTGGACAAATAGGGTAGGATTAGGAAGAATTAGCATGGATTTGTGATTGTGACATTTGACTAATCTTGATTTTTCTTAAAAGAGGTTATTAGGAAAATTGATGAGGTTAAAGTGGTGAACTTCAGTAAGGCCTTTGACAAGGTTCAATAAAGGAAATAAGGTTGGTTAAGAAGTGGTTAGTCAGGAATAGCAAGATGGATTAAAAGTGACTGTTGGGAAATGTCAGAGAGTAATGGTGGATGGATGTTTATCAGATTGGAGGTCAATGACTAGAGGGGTACTCAGGATGTGTGTTGGGACCACTGTTGTTTGTCATGTGAATCAATAATATGGATGTTGGTGTGGTAAGATAGATTAAGAAGTATGTAGATAATACTAAGATATGTGGTGTTGTGAATAATTAAGTAGATTTTTAAAAATGTACAGAGAGATTTAAGTCATTTGGAAGACTGGGTGAAACATGACAGATGGATTTAATGTTGATAAGTGTGAGGTGATACAACTTGGCAGGACAAATTCAAATTAGACTTACATGGTAAATGATTGTGAATTGAGGAATGAAGTTTGAACAGAGGGATCTAGGAACAACTGTGTATAATTCCCTGAAGGTGGAATCTCGTGTAGAAAGGATGTAAAGAAAGATTTTGGTGTGTTGTCCTTTATAAATCAGAGCATTGTGTATAGAAGTTGGGTTGTAATGTTAAATTGTACAAGGTATTGGTGAGGTCAATTGTGGAGTATGGTGCATAATTTTGGTAGGCATAATTATAGGAAAAAGGTTAAAATAGAGAGTACAGAGGAGATCAATTAGAATGTTGACTGGGTTTCAGCAACTAAGATACAGAGAAAGGTTGAACGTTAGGTTTTTATTATTTGGGAAAGATAGAAGGAATACCCACCATGGTAATGATGTTTTCTTAAGGAACTGTTTACTGCAGTATCTCATTCTATTACAGAATTAAAAACCAAGGAGCTGTTGGCACAGAGTCCCATCTCGACTTGCCAATCCATTCTGTGAAAGCAGAGAACTGGGATCTTGTAAAATCATGGAAGGAAGAAAAGCTGCAATCAAAGTGGACTGGACCCTACCTTGTGTTATTAATCACCGAGACAGCAGTACGAACAAAAGAAAAGGGTGGACACACGCAAACCGATTTAAGGGTCCTGTGGAGGCCCCACCGGACAATATCAGCCGTAGACTGTGCGTGAAGGGAAGGAACCATTGACTTTGTGCCTATTCGGATGTTGTATTATTCCCAGCGCTGGCCTTCAGAACACAGTATGACTAGCGAGAGGAGGATAGGGAGGCGAAGAATCTGCTGCTAGCACTAGAAAAGGAAGATATAGTATAATCAAAAGATGCGTAGCAAAAAGAAAAATGGTGGATTGTGAGAGAAGGGTTAATAGAGGTTGAATTATACTAGAACTCTGAAAAATATAACTTAGAAAGAAATGAGCTTATCCGCAGAAGCCAGACTGCTAGTAGAATAAAGTAACAATATACAGAACAGAGAGAAATTCTAGATAAAAGTAGCAAACAGATAACAACTTCAGCAGAAGGCCTTGGGAGTCTTTGACGTCAGGAGGTGGTCCTAGACATTCCTGGACTTTCTCGTGGGAATGTGGGCTTTATGTTATGATTGGACGAAACTCGATGGGGAGACCTGAGGTAGTGACCACAGTGAAGAAGGGTATAAAGATAGAAAGCATCTCCATTTTCTTTGTGCCTCCAGGGGACATCAGAGGAGAGACACCTATTCTGCAGAATATGAAATTAATAAAAACACTTCTTTGTCTGAATTTGTCTCAAGAGCATTTGTGATTTTTGAATCTCACAAACCTCCGCAGTTTAGGGGACAGAGCCTTCTCCAGGGCAGCTCCCAGGCTCTGGAACTCCCTCCCCAACTGATCCGCAATTCCGTGTCCCTCACCACTTCCAGTCCCGCCTCAAGACCCATCTCTTCACCTCTGCCTATCCTCAGCCCAACGTCCCCTCCCTTTTCATCTGTGCATTAATTGCCTTATATTGTGTTTTGTATTGAATTCTGTCTTTACTTTGTGTGCTATGTCATATATATAACCATATAACAAATTACAGCACGGAACAGGCCATCTCGACCCTTCATGTCTCTACTATTTATTTCATTCCCCTTACATGTTTTCCTCTACCTGCTAAATTTTTGTATGGTGTCCTTGAGACTCTGAAAAGCGCCCATAAAATAAAATGTATTATTATTATTATTATGAGAGAGAGAGAGAGAGAGAAAGAGAGAAACGAAGTCTGAATGACCGTTGGGGAAGAATGTTCCGGAAAAGGCCACATGTCGGGGGATTATGTGGTGCAGTGACCCCCTTGTCACATGTGTGGGGATGTGCCCTAGTCACATGTTGTGGGATGTGTCCCTAGTCACATGTGTGGGGGTTGTATCCTTAGTCACACGTGTGGGGATGTGTCCCTAGTCACATGTGTGGGGGATGTGTCTCTAGTCACATGTGTCGGGGATGTGTCCCTAGTCACATGTGTGGGGGAAGTGTCCCTAGTCACATGTGGAGGGGATGTGTCCCTAGTCACATGTGTGGGGGAAGTGTCCTTAGTCACATGTGTGGGAATGTCTCTTGTCACATGTGTGGGGGATTGTCCCTAGTCACATGTGTGGGGATGTGTCCCTCGTATGGGTGTCCTTGTCACATGTGTGGGATGTGTCCCTAGTCACATGTGTGGGGAGTAGAGGTCGGATTGGGATTGGGGAATGGGAGGGGGATCGAGGGAGGGGGAGATCGGGCAGTTATTGCGAACATTTAGATTGTAAAAATCAGAACCAGAACTTCGCTAGGGGGCTCTGTGGAGAAACGAAGTCCGAATGACCGTTGGGGAAGAATATTCTGGAGCGAGGTGAGCTGGAAATAACGGGTGTCAACAGCTGATGGGAGGTTGCGATTTGGGCACGAGGACCGTGAGTTTAACGGACGTTGACAGGTGTTGTGGGGGGTGAACGTTGACAGTTGGGGTTCGTGAATGTGCAAAGAGAGAGAGAGAGAGGGTGAGGAAGAGGGCGAGGGAGAGGGAGAAAGACGGGAGAGAAAGCAGAGAGAGGGGAGAGAGAGGGTGAGGGAGAGGGAGAGGGAGGAGAGGGAGGGAAAGAGAGGGTGAAATATAGAAAGTGAGGAGGGGAGAGAGGGGGTAGAGAGGGAAGAGAGGGAGAGAGAGGACAAGACAGAAGGGACGGAGAGGTAGAGAGAGAGAGTGAGGGAGAGAGAGGGAGAGAAGCAGAGAGAGGGAGAGGGAGAGAGGGTGAGGAAGAGGGAGTGGGGAAGAGGGAGCGAGAGAGAGAGACAGGGGAGAGAGGAAAGAAAGAGGGGGAAGAGAGAGAGAGAGAGAGGGGAGTGAGAGAGAGGGAGAGGGGTTGGAAGGAGAGGGGTTTGGAAGAGAGAGGGTGAGGTGTGGAAGGGGAGAGGGGCTGGAGAGGGGAAAGAGGGGTGGAGAGGGGAAAGGAGGGTGGGGGGAGAGGGATAGGAGGGGGCAGGAGAGAGAGTGGGTGAGGGTCCCATCATTCAACACCGGTTGCGGGGGGGGGGAGGCTGTGGCATCACACCACACAACCCCACCACACACACACACACACACACAAACACACACAACTAACCTCCCCCACACACCACACACACACACACCCACACACACACACACACACACACACACACACCCCCCTCCCCCAACACACACACACACTAACCCCCAACCCACACACACACACTAACCCCCCAACACACACACACACACACAACCCCCCAACACACACACACACACACTAACCCCCCTCCCCCAACACACCCACACACACACACACACACACACAACCCCTCCCCAACACACACACACTAACCCCCACACACACACACACTAACCCCCCAACACACACACACACACACTAACCACCCCCCAACACACACACACACACACACCACCCCCCCAACACACACACACACTAACCCCCACCACACACACAACACACTAACCCCCCCCAACACACATACACACTAACCCCCCCAACACACACACACACTAACCCCCCAACACACACACACACAAACCCCCCCAACACACACACACAAACCCCCCCAACACACATACACACTAACCCCCCCACACACACATAACCCCCCAACACACACACACACTAAACCCCCCCCAACACACATACACACTAACCCCCCACACACACACACACTAACCCCCCAACACACACACACACTAACCCCCCGAACACACACACACACCCCCCCACACACACACACTAACCACCCCCCCACACACACACACACACAAACCACCCCCCAACACACACACACACAACCCCCCAACACACACACACACTACCCCCCGAACACACACACACCACCCCCCCAACACACACACACTACACCCCCCAACACACACACACACACTAACCACCCCCCAACACACACACACACTAACCCCCCAACACACAAACACACACTAACCCCCCCAACACACACACACTAACCAACCCCCCCAACACACACACACTAACCAACCCCCCCAACACACGCACACGCTAACCACCCCAACACACCCATACACTAACCAACCCCCCCAACACACGCACATACTAACCACCCCCCCACCCAACACACCTAACCACCCCCCAACACACACACACTAACCACCCCCCCACCCACACACTAACACCCCCCAACACACACACACTAACCATCCCCCCACCCAACACACTAACCACCCCTTTGATATTATATTAATATTATTAATTGGCTCCTTTTAACCCATCCCCACCCTGTCTCGAGGGGCAATGCAGTAGGGCAGAGAAGAAGTGAGTGGGAGAGGGGAGGGAGATGAGGGGGGGGGGGGGGGCGGGAGGGAGATGTGGGGAGAGAGGGGGGAAGGGAGATGAGGGGAGAGAGGGGTCAGATGACCACAGGGGTTTCCTCTGGTTGTTCCAGACATATCCCACATCCCAAAGAACGTGTGGGTTTGTAGGTTAATTGGCCTCTGTAAAATAAATTGCCCTTAATTTATAATGTAATGTAATGTAATATTTACAGAGTTGACGTGGATAAGCTTTTCCCACTGAGAGTAGGGAAGATGCAAACAAGGGGAATGACTTGAGAATTAAGGGACAGAAGTTTAGGGGTAACATGAGGGGGAACTTCTTTACTCAGAGAGTGGTGGCTGTGTGGAATGAGCTTCCAGTGAAGGTGGTGGAGGCAGGTTGGGTTTTATCATTAAAAAATAAATTGGATAGTTATATGGACGAGAAAGGAATGGCGGGTTATGGTCTGAGCGCAGGTATATGGGACTAGGGGGAGAATACGTGTTCGGCACGGACTAGAAGGTCGAGATGGCCTGTTTCCATGCTGTAATTGTTATATGGTTATATGGTTATAGGGAGAGGATGAAAAAGTGGGCTAACTAGTGTGACAGGGTGATTGATGGTTGGTGTTGATTAGGCAGGCCACAGGCCTGTCTCCATGCTCTATCTCTAAACTCTAAACTAAACTCTATAATATTACATACTCTGTATAATACACTCATATTAACCATATAACCATATAACAATTACAGCACGGAAAACAGGCCATCTCGGCCCTACAAGTCCGTGACGAACAATTATTTTCCCTTAGTCCCACCTGCCTGCACTCATACCATAACCCTCCATTCCATTCTCATCCATATGCCTATCCAATTTATTTTTAAATGATACCAACGAACCTGCCTCCACCCACTTCCACTGGAAGCTCATTCACACCACTACCACTCTCTGAGTAAATAAGTTCCCCCTCATGTTACCCCTAAACTTCTGTCCTTAATTCTGAAGCCATGTCCTCTTGTTTGAATCTTCCCTATTCTCAAAGGGAAAAGCTTGTCCATGTCAACTCTGTCTATCCCTCTCATCCATTTAAAGACCTCTATCAAGTCCCCCCTTAACCTTCTGCGCTCCAGAGAATAAGACCTAACTTATTCAACCTTTCTCTGTAACTTTGTTGTTGAAACCCAGGCAACATTCTAGTAAATCTCCTCTGTACTCTCTCTATTTTGTTGACATCCTTCCTATAATTGGGCGACTAAAATTGTACACCATACTCCAGATTTGTCTCACCAATGCCTTGTACAATTTTAACATTACATCCCAGCTTCTATACTCAATGCTCTGATTTATAAAGGCTAGCATATCAAAAGCTTTCTTTACCGCCCTGTCTATATGAGATTCCACCTTCAAGGAACTATGCACGGTTATTCCCAGATCCCTCTGTTCAACAAGGACATAATATTGCTATATCTGAGTTACTGTGTGGAGATATGGGGTAACACCTACAAAACCAACCTACAGCCGTTATGCACATTACAAAAAAGAGCAATAAGAATTGTCAATAACGTTGGATAGTTTGAACATACCAATTTATTATTCTTAAAGTCACATACACTGAAGTTCACCGATCTGGTTAAATTTAAGACTGCGCAAATCATGTACAAAGCAAGAAATAATTTACTTCCAAGAAATATACAAACTGTTTATGGACAGACAGGGTGGGTATAATTTGAGAGGGGAAGAAAATTAAAAAAACTCAATGTCAGAACAACTCTTAAAAGTATGTGCATAGCAATCTGTGGTGTAAATTTGTGGAATGGTCTGGAACAGGAGATAAAACTTAGCATAAACATAATTCAGTTAAAAAGATGTACAAAAAACACTTGTTTAAAAGGATATTGGGATGAGGATAGGTGATTGTGAGTGGGATATTTGTTATACTGATTGTATTGGGAAGGGTGATTATAGAGTGATGGGTTGTATATATGACTAAGATATTGTATAGTATATGAGGGTTTTTTTCTTTTCTTTTTCTTTTTATCTTTTTTTTACGGCTTTGTAAATATTTGATTAGTGTATAAATGTAAATAATTTGGTGTACATATAGTGGCTGGTGTACATATGGCGTACATATAGCTGCTAAATTTGTATAAGATAATTACAAGCAGTTGAATAAGGGGTAGGAATTAACAAGCTTTGGCTTCTTCCTGCTACTTTTCGGACACATACGATTTCATTTATTTATCGATATTGTTTATTACACTTTATAAATATTCTTGTTTTGTTTTATGTACGCTGTTTCACACTTGCTTTCACTACTGCAGACGGTATACCACGACATCCTCGACAACGCCCGGATGACATGCCCGGGAGCATCGGTGTACACGCCCGTTCTCTGGCAGCTCCACCTTCATCACCCGAGGTGCAACAGTGACGGGAGACACCAGCTGGTCGATGCCACGGGCGGCGGCATCTACGAAATCAAAAGCAAGATGCCCTTCGACCGCGGCATCTACCGCTGCTGGGTGCATGGGCGTAGGGTCGCCTCCTTCCACCTCGAGACGCCCGAGCAGCCAGTGGTACACTGCCGCATCAACCGGCGATGGCTCAAAGGCATGACAGTCATCGTCGGCACGATCGCCATGGTCTTCATGATCAGCGCCGTGGTTGAGATAATGCACACCTAGTTGTTCGCGATCTTTCAGTTCAACTGCCTCCTCCAGAACATAAAGACCTCATTATATACCTCATATAAGCGGAATTAGGCCCATCTCCGCCATTCTATCGTGGCTGATTCATTTTTCCCTCTCACCAAATTCCTCTGCCTCTCCCCGTAATCTTTTTTTATCATTAATAATTACTTATCCATCTCCCAAGGACTTGGCCTCTCATGCCCTAGGCCATGGATGACGAAGCTGGGCTGCAACAGCAGGGGAAAATGTGCAACTGGGCTGCATTGGCTCCAGTGGAGCTGCAGTGTGAAGCGCCAAATAACATTGGTGCAAGTGGGCTGCTTTCGGGAAATATGCTGCATGATAGAGTGCCGATTGCATTGCTGCTGTGCTAGTGACCATGCTGCATTGGAGCACATTGGGAGCCATGCCACCACCTCCAGCGAGACTAGGACATGCTTGCATTGGTTAAAGGGGACTCTGAAAGAACTGCAGTGGCTGGTAAAATCAAAGATAGATGCAAAATGCAGCATGTTTGGAGAGGGGTCGATATCCTTCTTCAGACTGATGTCAGGGGAGCGGATAGGACAAAGAAGATAGTTGGACTAGTGTAGACTGAGAAGGTGTGTGGGGTGGGGGGGAATGAAAGAGAGAGAGCAAGGGCTATCTGAAGTTAGAGAAGTCAATGTTCATACTGCTGGGGTGCAAACTACCCAAGTGAAATACAGTTCATTCAGAAAATATTCAGACCCCTTTCACTTTCTCCACATTTTGTTACGTTACACCCCTATTCATTTTTTTTATCATCAATCTACACAGGTATTTAGAAATTTTTGCAAAGTAATTAAAAAGAAATAACTGAAATAGCACATTTACATAAGTATTCAGACCTTTTGCTCAGCACTTTGTTGAGGCACCATTGGCAGTGATTACAGCCTCAAGTCTTCGTGGGTATGATACTACAAGCTTGGCACACCTGTATCTGGGTAATTTTACCATTCTTCTCTGCAGATCTTCTCAAGTTCTGTCAGGTTGGATGGGGAGCGTTGATGCACAGATATTTTCAGGTCCTTCTAGAGATGTTCGATTGGGTTCAAGTACGGGCTCTGGCTGCGCCACTCAAGGACATTCACAGACTTGTCATGGCCACTCGTATGTTATCTTGGCTATGTGCTGTTGGAAGGTGAACCTCCGCTCCAGTCTGAGGTCCAGAATGTTCTGCAGCAGGTTTCATCAAGGATCTCGCTGTACTTTGCTCTGTTCCACTTTCCTTGGATCCTGATTAGTCTCCTGCTGCTGAAAAACATCCCCACAGCATGGCGCTGCCACCACCATGCTTCACTGTGGGTATGGTATTGGCCAGGTGATGAGCGGTGCCTGGTTTCCTCCAGACATGATGCTTGGCATTCAGGCCAAAGAGTTTAAGCTTGGTTTCATCAGACCAGAGAATCTTGTTTCTCATGCCTTTGGCAAACTCCAAGTGGGCTGTCATGTGCCTTTTACTGAGGAGTAGTTTCCGTTTGGCCACTCTACCATAAAGGCCTGATTGGTGGAGGGCTGCAGTTATAGTTGTCCTGGAAGGTTCTATCATCACCACAGAGGAACCTGGAGCCCTGGAGCTCTGTCAGAGCTCCATCAGGATCTTGGTCACCTCCCAGACCAAGGCCCTTCTCCCCCGATTGCTCGGTTTGGCCGGGCGGCCAGCTCTATGAAGAGTCCTGGTGGTTCCAAAGTTCTTACATTTAAGAATAACGGAGGCCACTGCGCTCTTCAGGACCTGCAATGCTGCAGAAATTGCTTCATACCCTTCCCCAGATCTGTATCTCGACACAATCCGGTCTCGGAGATCTACAGACAATTTCTTCGTCTTCATGGCTTGGTTTATGCTCTGACATGCACTGTCAACTGTGGGACCTTATACAGACAGGTGTGTGCCTTTCAAACCATGTCCAATCAATTTAATTTACCACTGGTGGGCTCCAATCAAGTTGTAGAAACATCTCAAGGATAATCAATAGAAACAGTATGAACCCAAGCAATTTTGAGTGTCATAGCAAAGGGTAAATGTAAATACATGTACATTTGATATTTGTGATGCATATGTAAATGTGATATTTCAGTTCTTTATTTTTAATTACATTGCAAAAATTTCTAAATAGCTCTTTTCGCTTCTTCATTCTGCAGTATTGTGTGTAGATTGATGATTAAAAAATGAATCAATTTTAAAATCAGGCTGTAAGTACAAAATGGGGAAAAAGTGAAGGGGTCTGAATATTTTCTGAATGCACTTTATGAGGTGCTGTGTTCCTCAAATTAGGTGCTGGGCCTCTCTCTGACAATGGAGGAGGCCCAGGATAGAAAGGTCAGATTGGGAAAGGGAGGAGTAGTTGAAGTGCTGGACTACCGGGAGATCAGCTTGGTTGAGACGGACTGAGCCGAGATGTTCAGCGATTGATTGCCGAGTCTGTGCTTGGTCTCGCCGATGTAGAGAAGTTGACACCTGGACAGCGGATGCAGTAGATGAGGTTGAAGGAGGTGCAAGTGCATCTCTGCCTCACCTGAAAGACTGTTTGGGTCATTTGGATGGAGTCGAGGGGGGAAGGTAAAGCGACAGGTCTTGCATCTCCTGCGGTTGCAGAGGAAAGTGCCTATGCCCCTGTTCCACTTAGGAAACCTGAACGGAAACCTCTGGAGACTTTGCGCCCCAACCAAGGTTTCTGTGCGGTCACCGGAGGTTTTGTCAGTCTCCCAAATGGTCGAAAATAGTTTCCGCTTCTTCTATGTTTTCCGGCGATTATTTCAAAAAATTCAAAACCGCCCGCGACTAAAAACAGGTTGTCGCTTTAAAAATCGGTATTTTTTGGTCGAATCCGGTTTGCGATGCTAGTTGAAGGTGGTTGCCGAGGTTGCAGGTAGCCTTCCACTACCTGCAACCTGTTCCCGATTTTTTAAATGGCAACCTATTTTAGTAGCGGCCGGTTATGAATTTTTTGAGATAATCGCCAGAACATAGAAGAACCGGAAACCACTTTCGACCATTAGGGAGACTGACAAAAACAAACACACACTCACACCAAAACACACACACACACACATACACACATACACACACACACACACACACATACACACACACACACACACACACACTCACACATACACTCACAAACACATACACACACACACACACTCACACTCACACATACATTCACAAACACATACACACACACACACACAAACACACACACAAACACACACTCACACCAAAACACACACACAGACATGCACACACACGCACACTCACAAACACATACACACACACTCACTGACTCACACACCATATATATGGCAGTAAACTTTCTTGAATACTCACATGGCTGAGAGCGGCCTCACAACTTTGGGGCTTCTGCAAGTCAGCGGCACTTCCGCAATCAGCGTGACCTCTGCACTTACCAGAAATTACTCTATCAGCGCGACTTCTGCACTCAATGGAAATTACACAATCAGCGCGATCTAAAAAAGCATTTATTCTTCCAAACACAGTCAGGCAAAATAAAGCATTGCAGTTTCATGCACAGGCAGGGCATTGTCATTAAGGACTAACAATATATATATATATATTAGTATATATATATATATATATACTAGACCAAGTGCAGACACGTTGGATCTGTTTTCTCAACGCGCGTTTGTGGGGGGGGGGGGGGGGGGCTGCGGCATTACACTCATACTAACCACCCCCCAAACACACAGGTGGGTGGGGGAGAGGGAGACGGGGTGGGGAGAGGGGAGGGTGAGAAGAGGAGGAGGAGTAAACTGGAGAGATTTGGGAGGGAAAGTAGAGTGGGGTAGGGGGTACTACCTTCTGTGCAGAGAATTCCAGAGATTCACCACTCCGAAAAATGTTTTTCTCATCTCGGTCCTAAAAGATTTCCCCCTTTATCCTTAAACTGTGACCCCTTGTTCTGTACTTCCCCAACCTCTGGTACAATCTTCCTGCATCTAGCCTGTCCAACCCCTTCATATGAAAATCCTGACATCCCAGGAATCAGTCTGGTGAACCTTCTCTGTACTCCCTCTATGGGAAGAATGCCTTTGAGCATTGGGCATTGTGACATCACACGATGGAACGTTCACCAGGTGCTGGTGCTCCTGCAAAGGCATATGTAAATGAATCCATTCCGATTGGACATATGTGAACATTGGGCATTGTGACATCACACAATGGAACGTTCACCATGGGCTGGGACTGCTGCAAAGGCATATGTAAATGATCCATTCCGATTGGACATCTGTTAGCATTGTGCATTGTGACATCACACGATGGAGTGTTCACCGGAGGCTGGTGCAAAGGCATATGTAAATGAATCCATCCCGATTGGACATATGTGAGCATTGGGCATTGTGACATCACACAATGGAAATGAATCAAAAGGCAGACAGGCAGCCGGACGGACGCTGGACGGCGGTAGCCAGAGAGTTTTATATAATAACGAGACCAAGTGCAGACCCGTTGGGTCTGTTACCCCAACGCGCATTTGCGGGGGTGGGGGTGCTGCGGCGTCACACTAACCACCTGGGTCTATTGGGTCTGTTCCTCAAAGCACGGTTGCGGGGTGGGAATCTGGCTGGGGCTGGTGCAAAGGCATATGTAAATTGATCCATTCCGATTGGACATCTGTTAGCATTGTGCATTGTGACATCACACGATGGAACGTTCACCAGGGGCTGGGGCTGGTGCAAAGGCATATGTAAATGATCCATCCCGATTGGACATATGTGAGCATAGGGCATTGTGACATCACACGATGGAAACTAATCAAAAGGCAGACAGGCAGCCAGCGGCCAGACGCGGCAGCCAGAGAGTTTTATATAATAACTAGACCAAGTGCAGACCCGTTGGGTCTGTTTCCGATTGGACATCTGTTAGCATCGGGCATTGTGACATCACACGATGGAACGTTCACCAGGGGCTGGGGCTGGGGCTGCTTCTATGGGTGAGAAGCCAGTTTTTTTTTAAATATTGGGGGCGGGGGGGGGGGGGGGGGGGAGAAGGATTTGATTAAAAATGTGTACATAAACACGACTAAATGTAATCAGGAGTGGATACTTAGAAAGAAAAGTGAAAGATGGGGAGAACGATGTGGGGGAGGGGGGATGGGGAAGGAGGGAGGGAGGGGTGGGGGAGAGAGGGAAAGAGTGGGAGGGATAGTGGAGGGGAAGGGGGAGAGAAGTGGAAGAGTGGGGAGGAGGAGAGGGGTAAGGGGAGTGATGGAAGAGGGATAGGGGTAAGGAGGCGGGGGGAGAGAGGGAAGGGGGTGGGGTAGAGAGGGAAGGAGGGTAGGGGAGAGAGGGATGGGAGAGGGAGATGGGTGAGGAGAGGGAGAGGAGAGAAGTGGAAGAGGGGAGGGAGGGATGGAGGGGTAGTGGGAGTGGTGGAAGAGGGACGGGGAGTGGTGGAAGAGGGACAGAGGGATAGGGGAAGGGGTGGGGGAGAGAGGGGAAGGGAGGGGATGATAGAGGGGTGGAGGAGGGAGAAGGGAGGAGAGAAGTGGAAGAGTGGGGAGGGAGGGGGAGTGGTGGAAGAGAGACAGAGGGGTAGGGGGAAGGGGGCAGGGGTTGAGAGGGATAGGGGTGGGGCAGAGAGGGAAGGGGGTGGGGGAGAGAGGGATGGGTGGGAGAGGGAGAGGGGTGAGGAGAGGGAAACATAGAAATTAAGTGCAGGAGTAGGCCATTCGGCCCTTCGAGCCTGCACCACCATTCAATATGATCATGGCTGATCATCCAACTCAGTATCCTGTACCTGCCTTCTCTCCATACCCCCTGATCCCTTTAGCCACAAGGACCACATCTAACTACCTCTTAAATATAGGCAATGAACTGGCCTCAACTCCTACTGTGGCAGAGAATTCCAGAGATTCACCACTCTCTGCGTGAAAAATGTTTTCCTCATCTCGTTCCTAAAAGATTTCCCTCTTATCCTTAAACTGTGACCCCTTGTTCTGGACTTCCCCAACATCTGGAACAATCTTCCTGCATCTAGCCTGTCCAACCCCTTAAGAATTTTGTAAGTTTCTATAAGACCCCCCCCCCCCCCCCATATATATACACACACACACACACACATATATATACATATACACACACACATATATATATATACATACATATAGTATAAGAATATATGGTTTAAAGAGACTGCAGCGTGGAATTAGGCTCTCCATGGTGTAATATGGGCATTGGACACTAGATCACACTTACTTTTTTGATCTAATTTTCTAATTAATTGAATTAAATAATGTGCATCTATGGGCACTGACGAGTTATGACTTTCTTCGCAATTATATTTAATCTAAATCTGTGCAAAATTTAATGTATTTCCGAGACATGGGTCACGAAAGTTCAATTTTAGATACATTTTCGATGCTTGGCCCACCGCATCTATATGCTGTATGCGACGGCTGATGGGGTGGAAGTTGCGTACAAGGGGGACTCGGGACGTTACAAGAGGGGGGAGGGTGAACCACCTCCAAAGCAATCCCACTACTGGCCATATCTTCCCATCTCCACCCCTTTCTGCTTTCCACAGCGACCATTTCCTGCGTAATTACCTGCTCAACTCGTCCTTTCCCACACAAAACATCCTCTCCCCAGGCACTTTCCTCTGCGATCACAGGAGATGTAACGCCTGTCCCATTCCCTTCTCCCCTCAAATCCATTCAAGGACCCAAACAGCCTTTCCAGGTGAGGCAGACGTTCACTTGCACCTCCTCCAACCTCATCACTGCATCCGTTGTTCCAGGTGCCAACTTCTCTACGTTGGTGCTACCTAACGCAGGCTCGGTGATCATTTCGCTGAGCACCTCCGCACAGTCCGCCCAGCACCAACCCCCCCCACCCCCATTCCTAATCTGACCTTTCTCTCCTGGGCTTCCTCCATTGTCAGAGTGAGGCCCAGTGCAAATAGGAGGATCAGCACCTCACATTTTGCTTGGGTAGTTTACACCCCAGCGGTATGAACATTGACTTCTCTAACATCTGGTAGCCCTTGCTCTCTCGCTTCAATTCCCCCCCTCCCAGTTCTCTCACTGGTCCCACTGTCTCCACCTACACTCTTCCTTTGTGCTCCCCCCTCCCCTGACATCAGTCTAAAAAAGGGTATCGACCTGAAACGTCACAAATTCCTTCTCTCCATAGATGCTGCCTCACCCGCTGAGTTTCTCTAGCATTTTGTGTCTACTGGCCGCTCATATTTCCCCCCTCCTGCGGCAGCCGCCAGCAGCGCCCACAGTTTCAAGGGCACTGGCAGCCTGGTCCGTTGGCTGCTGCCCGGAAATAGCGGCCGGGGCGACAAGCAGCAGGGGCTGGCAACGGGAGCAGCACTCCAGCACTCCAGCGAGAAACAGCAGCCTCGCCAGCAATACTTCAGGGTGCACAATAACTATACCAGCAGCACCCAAGAGTCAACACATACACCAGCAGCACACACAAGTAACCACCCCGCCACTGTTCCTGTGTTTTAACTAGATTTATTACATAACTAGATTTAGGACTTGTTGTTTCCAATTAATATATATTTAATATTTACCTATTGTTACAATAAATATATTCCATTTTGCTTTGAAAAGTTTGTTTCCTTGCAATATTTCTTTAATCTATGATTACTGGTCATTGCAAATAATGTATCTTTGACGAATCTTAAGGTGCCACAGGGATCTGTGTTGGGTCCACTGTTGTTTGTCATGTACATCAATGATCTGGATGATAGTGTGGTAAATTGGATTAGTAAGTATGCAGATGATACTAAGATAGGTGGGGTTGTGGATAATGAAATAGATTTTCAAAGTCTACAGATAAATTTATGCCAGTTGGAAGAGTGGGCTGAAAGATGGCAGATGGAGTTTAATGCTGATAAGTGTGAGGTGCTACATCTTGGCAGGACAAATCAAAATAGGACGTACATGGTAAATGGTAGGGAATTGAAGAATGCAGGTGAACAGAGGGAACTGGGAATAACTGTGCACAGTTCCCTGAAAGTGGAATCTCATGTAGATAGGGTGGTAAAGAAAGCTTTTGGTGTGCTGGCCTTTATAAATCAGAGCATTGAGTATAGAAGTTGGGATGTAATGTTAAAATTGTACAAGGCATTGGTGAGGCCAATTCTGGAGTATGGTGTACAATTTTGGTCGCCTAATTATAGGAAGGACGTCAACAAAATAGAGAGAGTACAGAGGAGATTTACTAGAATGTTGCCTGGGTTTCAGCAACTAAGTTACAGAGAAAGGTTGAACAAGTTAAGGCTTTATTCTTTGGAGCGCAGAAGGTTAAAGGGGGACTTGATAGAGGTCTTTAAAATGATGAGAGGGATAGACAGAGTTGACGTGGATAAGCTTTTCCCACTGAGAATAGGGAAGATTCAAACGAGGGGACATGACTTGAGAATTAAGGGACAGAAGTTTAGGGGTAACATGAGGGGGAACTTCTTTACTCCGAGAGTGGTGGCTGTGTGGAATGAGCCATGTGTGTGACCCCTTCCCTCCCCTCTCCAGCTCCCCGCCCATTGCACCGGTGCGGGGGCTTTGCACTGTCTTCACGTCGGCGATGCCAGCAGGTCAGTGCCAGTCACCGGAGACGTCAGGATCAACGGGACACCGACCCCCAGGCCCACTGCAAGCACGGAGATCCCAGAGACCCACAGCCAGCAGCAACTCTAGCCCAGCCCCGTTCCAACTCCAGAGGAACCCGGGTTGCGGATGAGGGGGCGCAGCTCGGGCTGTGGGCGAACTGCCACTTGTCGCCGTAGCAGCCGTTCGGGAAGCGAGTTCCTGTTGGTCCTGACGTCTCCGGCCACCCCCCTGGACAGGAGCTGAGACTGGGAACTGTACCGCCCTTGCCCCCTCTCTCTGCAACTGTAAACAACCCCACTCTCCTGCTCACCTGCAAGGGCGGTGGCCGGAGACGTCAGGACCACCAGAAGCCGCTCCCCGATGGGCCGCTACGGCGACAAGTGGCAGTTCGCCCACAGCCCGAGCTACGTCCCCTCATCGGGACACCGACCCCAGGCCCACTGCAAGCACGGAGATCCCAGATCAGCAACTCCAGCCCAGCCCCGCTCCAACTCCAGCAGAAGCTGATGGTGTGCAAGGTATGTCTTGTTCTTGGGGTGGCGGATGAGGGGGGCGCAGCTCGGGCTGTGGGTGAACTGCCACTTGTCGCCGTAGCGGCCCATCGGGGAGCGGGTTACTTTGGAGGGGGAGGGGGGTATTGTGCTGTTTGATCGCCCCCCTGCTATCCCAGGGACAGGGAGACACAGCGGCTTTTGAGAATGGTGGGCAATCACTTCCAAAGTTCTGCCCACACAGTCAGTACACCTCTCCTACACTTGTCTCCCGCACTAAGATCATCTCGCAGAGAATGATCCCAGCCTAACCCTCCCTATTCTCTCATATTCTGCAAGAAAAAACTACATTGAAGACTCAAGCTCATGATCGAGTAACTGCTGGGATCGAGGCGCAAACTCGCGACCTTGCGGATATGAGCCGAGCACTCTACCACTGAGCCAGCCGTTAAAATCTACGCTAAAAATCTTCCATTCCGAAAGCCGAAAAACTCCGAATTATGAAAAGTGTCTGGTCCCAAGGCTTTCGGATAAAAGGTTGTGCACCTAGAGTCTGATTTTGATTGCTTTTGACCCGCTGTGGTGCGATTTCTGAGGGAACGCCGCCACCTACTGCCTCCGTCATTTTTGGCCATCTCGCTCAGAGACCGCCACCGCGGTCCGGGACCAGAGATTTTTCCATTAATGAAAAATTAGAGATATATTAATGTTTTAAAAAAATTCCCCATTCTCTCTGCTGCCCCCGCTGGTGGCAGGGGGAGGGACTATAAAACCCGGAAGTGTCATGCCTCATTCAAGTCTCTGCCAGGCTCAGGAAGCGAGAGGGTCACGGCTTTCTGAGCTGCGAATCTACTCCACGGTGAGTCCCGTCGATGTGCTTTTCAGCGAACAGATGTGTTTTTTGTCGGCTTGTTTGCTTGCTCAGTGTTTTTTTTTCCCAATTGCTTGGCATTTTTTTAATTGCTTTTCAGCGAAGGGATGTGTTTTTTGTTGGCTTGCTCACTTGCTCAAGTGTTTTCTTTCCCCAATTGCTTGGCATTTTTTTAATTGCTTTTCAGCGAACGGATGTGCTTTTTGTCGGCTTGCCTGATTGTCAATGTTTTTTTCCGTGGGGAGGGACTATAAAACCCAGAGGTGCCATGCCTCACTCAGTCTCTGCCAGACCCAGGAAACGAGAGGGATCAGCTCTCTGAGCTGCGAAGCATATCTACTCCACGGTGAGTCCACTCGATGTGGTTTTCAGTGAACGGATGTGTTTTTGTCGGCTTGCCTGCTTGCTCAGTGTTTTATTTCCGCAATTTCTTGGCTTTTTTAAAATTGTTTTTCAGCGAATGTTTAATTTCAAAATTGGCGCTCATTCTGTGATTTTCGCTTAGTTGCAAGATGGCGCCGATGCCGTTATTTCCGGTTAGCGGTATGCTGGCGCTGATTGCGTCATTTCCGGTTCGTGGCAAGCGAGAGGGTGACGTCAAGATGGCGATAAGTGCAGGCGTTGTTAAATAATTCATGAGTTTACTGCTCTGTCTATGGTGTGTTTGTTGGACATTATTAAAAGCATGATTTTGCTTCAGCAGCAGCCTCCACAGCAGGCTTTAAAGATTTGTTTTACACACTGTATATTCAACACGTTCTGGTTACTTGGCTTTTTAGTATTGGGGTGTGTGTGAATGTGCGTGTCAATGAGTCTGTGTGTGTGTGAATGAGTGTGTGTGTGTGAGAATGTGTGTGTGAATGAGTGTGTGAATGTGCATGTGAATGAGTCTGTGTGTGTGTGAATGAGTGTGTGTGTGTGAGAATGTGTGTGTGAATGAGCCTGTGTGTGTGTGTGTGTGTGTGTGTGTGTGTGTGTGTGAATGAGTCTGTGTGTGTGTGAATGAGTCTGCGTGTGTGAGAATGGGTCTGTGTGTGAATGTGTGTGTGTGAATGAATCCGTGAGTGAATGAGTGTGTGTGTGAATGTGTGTGCGAATGAGTCTGTGTATGAATGAGTCTGTGTGTGAATGGGTCTGTGTGTGAATGAGTCTGTGTGTGTGAATATGTTTGTGAATGAGTCTGTGTGTGTGTGTGTGAATGCGTCTGTGTGTGTGAATGTATGTGTGAATGTCTGTGTGTGTGAATTTGTATGTGTGATCACCAAGCAGCACAAATAATATAGTCTTTCGTAGTTCAGACCTTATTTGTTATGTTTAATAGCCTGATGGCTGCCAGGAAGAAACAGTTCCTCAATGTAGATGTTACAGTTTTCAGTTTACAAAAGTCAGTTGTGACTCCAGAAGTCGGGAATGAGCCAGTCCACAAGCCGTGAGAGTCAGATAGACTAAAGGCCATGAGTTAATTCCAAGGCAGTGAGTCCAGAGGTCATGAGTAAGTCACTCACTGACCCCCTCCCCCCCCACCACTGACATCCCCCACCTCAAGACGCTGCCCTCCGCCTGGCTATAGGATGTACCCCATCCTGCCCCCTACTAAAGCCGCCCACATCCCCTGCTGGGTCCCCTGGCGAGCGACTGTACTGCCAGGCCTCAGTGACTGAGCTGCCAGCCCAAGAATCCATTCGGTCCACAATGTCTATACTAGCCCTCTGGAAACCAGTACCTTCGGCCCACAATACAATACAATACGTGTTTATTCGTCACATTGCACATAAAGTGCAAGTGAAATGAATATGTCAGCAGCAATACAATGAGAAAGAACACACAATACACAATAAAAATTTAACACAAACATCCACCACAGCATTCATCATTGTGGTGGAAGGCACAAAAATTGTCCAGTCCTCCTCCATTTCCCCCCGTGGTTGGGACCAGAGCCAGTCCATAGTCGGCTCTTCCCCACCAGAGACCGCGGCTTCAGGGTGGTGTAGGCCGCAGGCCGGCGGTGGAAGATTTAAAGTCCCCGCCGCAGCCAGAAGCACCGTAGACTGCAAGGCCGGTGGTCGAAGCTCCCCTCCAGGGGCGATGGTAAGTCCATGCCGGGTCCGCGGTAGAAGTTGGCTGCGGGCCAGCAGTGGAAGCTCCTTCTTCTCCCGGGTCCCCCACGAGGGATCCCGGGCTGTAGACGCCGTGCCAGCTGGAACTCAGGCTGTCGGCTGCCGCGGGCCAGCGAAACGGAGCGCTCGCCTCCGGCGAGGGCTCGCCCGCTCCACGCCAAGAGTCCCCGCTGTGCCCGCCGCTGAATCCCCGGGCGCGTCTCCAGGAAAGGCCGCGCCGATCCTCGTTGTTAGGCCACGGGGGAGGCGACCTGGAAAAAGTTGCCTCTCGATGGAGGAGGCGACCAAAACGGTTTCCGCCTTGCCCCACCCACCCCCCCATCACCCCCCACACAAAACACATATAGAAACACAAAAAACATACTTTAAAACATACTAAAAAAACAAAAAAAGTTGAAAAAAACGGACACGCTGCTGACAGGGCGCCGGCTTGCAGCGCCCCCACCGACTCACTGACAACAACCATACTAGCGCAACAGGAAGTCCCCACATCCTCCACTGGCGAGCAATATTGGAATTGGTGGAGAGGTGGAATATTGCATTGGGTGACCGTGTGATGCTGGGACCCAACGGGTCCCACTTAGTCTAGTAGAGTATAATTTAATCCATGATTTGAATTCAAGTTTGCACATGAGACTGTTAAATAAAATAACAGTATTTGCTATAGAACGAATATTATTGTGCAGCCTAATACAATGACCAATTCACGATTGGAAACACGGATGTATTTAGTTTATGGGAATGAAATTTACACGAAGCTGATTTCAAATAGCATCGGCTTGTTGGTCAGGGCTGTGATTGACGGGGCTGAGCTCCGTCTCCCCTCAGCCGGGCCCCGACTCTTTCATTGATTGTTCCGCCGCCGTTTCACCGCAGGTTCAGCAGCAGCCGCGGCGGCGGGTCCACAGCTCCGGGCTCCCCCCCGGTCATAAAGCCCGCCGACACGTTGTTGTCCAGCCTCACTTACCTCCTCTGGCAGCTTGTTCTATTTCCCCACGACCTTCTGTGTGAAAATATTGTTTCTCGGGTTCCGAGTAGATCTTGCACCTCTCACCACAAACCTGTGTCCTCTAGTTGTCGACTCCTGTACTCCGGGTAAAAGACTGTGCATTCACAGTATCCATTCACCTCTTGATCCCATGCACTTCAGCTTCCTGCGCTCCAATGAATAAATCCTTCCCTGCCCAACTTCTCCCTTTCGCTCTGGCCCTCAAATCCTGGCATCATCTTCGTGAATCTACTCTGCAGTTTTTTCCAACTTTTTATCCTGCCTTAAATTGTCCCAAACGCTACTCTCCGCTTTCGTCTATATTCAGGACCGTTTAATGTGTAACTGACCCCTCCCTGTGGTAGAGAGCGGGAGAACCCTCCATAGCTTCGGTGGATTTGTCTCCTTCCTTTAAAATGGTTGTAACGAGGATGACTCTCTGTTCCTGTGGCCGGCGCTCCTCTTCCCAGAGGAAGACAGACATTGATGGTGAAATTCACCAGCGGCTTCAGTGCACCTGCACAACCTTTGGCCGTCTGATGAGAAGAGTGTTTGAAGATCAGGACACAATTCGCAAGTCCTCGATCATTTTGTCACACACTTTCTGTCTTTTATCTCTGGACTTTGTCCAACCGTCTGCCGATCAACTCCCCCCGCTCTCCTCAACTGTGTCAACCTATTGCCAGCCAGGCTTTGTCCTGCCCCCTTCCTTCCATCGTTCATCTATCTCCCACCCACCGCCCCTACAATTAGTCTGAAGAAAAATGCAGACCCGAAACATCACCTGTCCATGTTCTCCAGAGGTGCTACTTGACCCGCTGAGTTAATCCAGCACATTGTACTTTTTTCTTGTGAAGCAGCATCTGCAGTTCCATGTTTCTGCATCTTCACACTGAACACTTGCAGCCGAATTACATTCCTTCTCCGGAGCGGCAGCGTGCGCAGTGGACACTCGCGGTACTGCAGGGGGTCAGCAGTTCAGGGAGAGGCAATGCGTTTGAACCAGGAAGAGGAGGAGTCGGAATGGCTTCGAAAGACCAGGTTGAGAGTTTAACGGAGGAGGTAGTTTGTCCCATCTGCCTGGATTACTTCACCGATCCGGTGTCACTGGAGTGTGGGCACAACTTCTGCCGCTCCTGTATCACACAGAGTTGGGACAAGGAGGCGAGAAACTCCTGCCCGGAATGTAGAGAGCAGTTTACAGGCCGCACCCTCAGGTTTAGTTGGGCCTTGGCGAGACTGTCTGAGAAAGCTCGAACACTGAGCCTGAATCGGACAGAGAAGGAAAGTAAACTTCAGTGCGAGGAACATCAGGAAGAACTGAAGCTGTTTTGTGAAACTGACAAGAAGCTGATCTGTGTGCTTTGTGCAGGTGGGCGGGAACACAGAGATCA
Source organism: Leucoraja ocellata (assembly GCA_036785375.1). Lineage (NCBI taxonomy): Eukaryota > Metazoa > Chordata > Chondrichthyes > Rajiformes > Rajidae > Leucoraja > Leucoraja ocellata. Next base: position 383,545 of record JAWMAR010000615.1, on the reverse strand, counting down.
CCGCTTCATGCTGGTTGATGAAGCTGTTGAAAACTACAAGGTAAAAACAAACCGATTTTGATCGCATCATTGTTTAATTCCTATGTTGTTGAAGAAACTGCAGATGCTGGTTTAAACCAAAGATAGGCACAAAATGCCAGAGTTACTCAGCGGGACTTGCAGCATCTCTGGAGAGAAGGAATGTCAGTCAGACGAAAGGTCTCGTCCCGAAACGTTGCCCATTCCTTCTCTCCAGATATGCTGCCTGTCCTGCTGAGTTGTTTACTCCAGCATTTTGTGTCTATTGTTGTTGAATTCCTTCTTTATGGTCTAATACTTTTATTCTCTGATTTTCAAACACAATCCCAGGATCAGGTGAAATCTTCCATCCAGTCTCTTGCAAAAAAGCAATCAGGGATCCAGCAAATGAAGCAGCAACAGAAACAGAAGATTTCTAGAGTTCTGGTGAGGCTTTCCAGTTTCGCTTTCCTGATCTTGTGTAGATTTGATCCCTGTGATGCATGTAATAATAGGGCAGCACAGTGACACAAGTAGTGCCGCTGTCTCCTAGTTCTGGTGACCGGTTTGGATCCTGACCTCGGGTGGTGCCCATGTGGTTCACGCCTTTTCCTTCCACGTCCCCAATACACGCTGCTTCAATGATCAATCGGCGACTGTTATAATCCCTGGGAAAGTGGGTGGTGGACGGATAATTGGGAATTAATGGTCGTGTTAAAAGGAATAGGGAGCAGGGAATTGTATTAGGGGTAGAGGATTGATGGGTTTCACATTACCCTCACGACATTTCAGAAGCATTTAAACAAAAATTCTGAAGAAGGGTCTTGACCCAAAACGTTGCCTATTCCTTCTCTCAATAGATGCTGCCTCATCCACTGAGTTCTTACAGCATTTTTGTCTTAGAAACAAAGAAATTAGGTGCAGGAGTAGGCCATTCGGCCCTTCGAGCCTGCACCGCCATTCAATATGATCATGGCTGATCATCCAACTCAGTATCCCGTACCTGCCTTCTCTCCATACCCTCTGATCCCCTTAGCAACAAGGGCCACATCTAACTCCCTCTTAAATATAGCCAATGAACTGGCCTCGACTTCCCTCTGTGGCAGAGAGTTCCAGAGATTCACCACTCACTGTGTGAAAAAAGTTCTTCTCATCTCGGTTTTAAAGGATTTCCCCCTTATCCTTAAGCTGTGACCCCTTGTCCTGGACTTCCCCAACATCGGGAGCAATCTTCCTGCATCTAGCCTGTCCAACCCCTTAAGAATTTTGTAAGTTTCTATAAGATCCCCTCTCAATCTCCTAAATTCTAGAGAGTATAAACCAAGTCTATCCAGTCTTTCTTCATAAGACAGTCCAGACATCCCAGGAATCAGTCTGGTGAACCTTCTCTGCACTCCCTCTATGGCAATAATGTCCTTCCTCAGATTTGGAGACCAAAACTGTACGCAATACTCCAGGTGTGGTCTCACCAAGACCCTGTACAACTGCAGTAGAGCCTCCCTGCTCCTATACTCAAATCCTTTTGCTATGAAAGCTAACATACCATTTGCTTTCTTCACTGCCTGCTGCACCTGCATGCCTACTTTCAATGACTGGTGTACCATGACTCCCAGGTCTCGCTGCATCTCCCCTTTTCCTAGTCGGCCACCATTAGACAAACTATTGAATCAATGACATTATATATTGTTCTTCACCTTTTATTTCACAGGAACAATCACACAACATTCAGTCCAAGATCACATCCCAGTATGCTGAACTGCACCAGATTCTCACTGAGAAAGAGCAGGGCGCACTGGCAGATATCCGGGAGGAAGAGAAGAAGATTCTAAATACAATGGAGAAAAATCTTGGAAAGATTCAAGAGAATTTAAATTCCATTCAGGAGGAACTCTTAAAGTTGCAACAACAGATGCATCAAAAAGACAGTGTGGTGCTTCTGAAGGTGAGGGGTTACACTACAATCTGGTGAAGTGAAAGTGCAGTCACAAAATGGTGGGTGACATTTCAGAAATAAATGCAGCATTTACCAGTAATTTAGAACTAAGTAAATGTTCCCTCTGTTCCAGCTGTTGTTGTTCAGAAACTAATTGGCCTCCCGCTGAATCTAAGGGATCTCAGGACTGTCTGACCAGAATGTAGAGAGGTGTTTATATTATGTGGAGTTTAGAACAATGACAGGTGATCCTATATCTGATCCCAAGGACCACGAATTGGCAGAGGGCAGTGAATATCTGGGAGTCTCCAACCAAGAGACTGTGAGAGGTTTTACATGTTAGACATATTTTAAACCAGAGGAGGATACATGTAAAAAAATTCAGGGAATTGTAATAGAATGGAAATGAGGCAAAGAGGAGAAGTTCAGTCATGGGCTAGATCAGCCATGCCCACATTGTGGGGATTAACATTGAAATCTAGAACGTGGCGCACACATCAGATTGATCATCTATATCCGGTTCCCATCAACAGTGGGTGGTCACCTTGAGGGAATTTGCCCTGTTTGTTTTGTCCACCTTGTTTCACCATAGAATGACATCCCATTCTACATCATAGACAGGCCATTTGGCCCATCCTATCCAGTCAAGTATTCTGCTCCACTCATCATCCCTCCCATCTACGCTCCACACCCGGTAACAATACCCCAAATTCCAGGAGACCTAACGTGTTTATCCCGCCTGCACTTAAATTTATCTCTGCTGTTGGCTTCAGCCCCTCCAATGCAAGTGAGGTCCATGTTCTCATGACTGTATTCCTTTCGGTATTTATTGAAGACCATGTTACATTTCAACTTTGATTATTGGTCTCCCCTTCAATTTGAGATATTATTTCATCCACACCCATTTAAATCCATTGATAATATTAAATTCTGTCTCATCATTCCTGACATCGTCTCCAGATGAAATCTCACGACCTGCCCAGTCTTTTCATTAAGTTCCATCCTCTCAGTTATGGCGTAATTCTCATGAATATTCCTTGTGCTTTCCCCATCGTTCTACATCTCTGCGGCAATATCCACTTTTTCTCTGCATGACAACGCGATAGGAGTTGGGAAACGGGAATTATCAGTGTTGTAGAAATTTGGTGAAATTCCCGCTGTCGGGGTGAGGACGGTTCATCTCAGTCAATTGAGATTTGTGTTTTTTTTCTTTCAGGAGGAAGCTGGTTGTAAGCAAAGGTAGGATATTGTCTTGACGGAAACATTGTAAATATTGGTGGAACATCTCAAAACTTTTTGAATGCTCAGTTTATAATCAGCTGTTAAATATTTCCAGGGTTCGTGATGATGCCAAACCACTGTCGGTGGTAGATGAAGCCTTGCAGATTGAAAAGTTTAATTGCCCTGTTTCGTTCAACACTGCATTCAAAGAAATATCTGATGACCTCAAGTCCTACCCTGCACTACAGTTTGGTGAAATGAAAGTGTGCAGTCACAAAATGGTGGGTGACATTTCAGAAATAAATGCTGCATTTACCAGTAATTCGAAACTGAGTAAATGTTCCCTCTGTTCCAGCTGTTGTTGTTCAGAAACTAATTGACTTCCCGCTGAATCTATGGGATCTCAGGACTGTCTGACCAGAATGTAGAGAGGTTTACATTATGTGGAGTTTAGAACAATGACAGGTGATCCTATATCTGATCCCAAGGACCAATGGGCAGAGGGCGGTGAATATCTGGGAGTCTCCAACCAAGAAACTCTGAAAGGTTTTACATGTTAGACATGTTTTAACCCAGAGGAGAATGCTATAGGATAATTTTTTTAATTGAAATCTAGAACATGGCGCGCACATCAGATTGATCATCTATATCTGTTTCCCCATCAGCAGTGGGTGGTCACCTTGAGGGAATTTGCACTGTTTTGTCCACCTTGTTTCACCAAAGAATGACATCCCATTCTACATCATAGACAGGCCATTTGGCCCATCCTATCCAGTCAAGATTTCTGCTCCACTCATCATCCCTCCCATCTACTCTTCACACCCGGTATCAATACCCCAAATTCCAGCCTTAATGTGTTTAACCCGCTTGCACTTAAATTTATCTCTGCTATTGGCTTCTGTCCCTCCAATGCAAGTGAGGTCCATGTTCTCATGACTGCATTCCTTTCGGTATTTTTTTTTTTAATCAATATCTTTTTATTTTGTTTTCAAGACATAACAAGGTGCATAGTTGTCCATTTGTTACAGACAGAGTGTACGAAAAGAATAAATAAAAAGCAACCTATTCCAATATATAACAAAAAAAAACAACAATAAAAGAAAAATAAGATACCAAAAATAATCCCTCCCCAGTCACTGCCAGTGAGCATTTGCAAATATCAGCCTGTCACAGCAATAATCCCTGATAAATGAATGGGTAGTCTGTTAATGTTAAACTGTACTTGATGATCAAGCATTTACAAAGTCTGGAATGCATTTAAAAAAGGTCCCCACACTTTCTGAAACTTTAGGCTGGACATAATATCTGTCAGCCATTGTGTATGAGTGGGTGGGGTAGGTTCCATCCACCTGAGAAGGATTGTTTGCCGAACCAGAAGAGAAGCAAAAGAGATAGTGCGGTGTTTATCCGCAGTTAATCTAACCTCCTCACCAGTGACCCCAAAAAGAGCGATTAGAGGCTTTGGTTCCAATTTGATGTTTAACACCTGAGATAATGTTTGAAAGACCTCTAGCCAGAACTTGTTAAGGCTGAGGCATGACCAATACATATGGATAAGAGAGGCTTCAGAAATTTTACATTTATCACAGAATGGACTAACCTCAGGGTAAAAAGTAGATAATTTGGCTTTTGAGATATGGGCCCTATGTACCACTTTGAATTGTATCAGACAGTGACGAGCACATAGAGAGGTGGAATTAACCAGTTTAAGAATGGAACTCCATGTATCTTCTGAAAGAGAGAAGCCCAAGTCTTAACCATATAACCATATAACAATTACAGCACGGAAACAGGCCATCTCGGCCCTACAAGTCCGTGCCGAACAATTATTTTCCCTTAGTCCCACCTGCCTGCACTCATACCATAACCCTCCATTCCCTTCTCATCCATATGCCTATCCAATTTATTTTTAAATGATACCAACGAAATTGCCTCCACCACTTCCACTGGAAGCTCATTCCACACCGCTACCACTCTGAGTAAAGAAGTTCCCCCTCATGTTACCCCTAAACCTCTATCCCTTAATTCTGAAGTCATGTCCTCTTGTTTGATCTTCCCTATTCTCAAAGGGAAAAGCTTGTCCACATCAACTCTGTCTATCCCTCTCATCATTTTAAAGACCTCTATCAAGTCCCCCCTTAACCTTCTGCGCTCCAGAGAATAAAGACCTAACTTATTCAACCTTTCTCTGTAACTTAGTTGTTGAAACTCAGGCAACATTCTAGTAACTCTCCTCTGTACTCTCTCTATTTTATTGCCATCCTTCCTATAATTGGGCAACCAAAATTGTACACCATACTCCAGATTTGGTCTCACCAATGCCTTGTACAATTTTAACATTGCATCCCAGCTACTATACTCAATGCTCTGATTAATAAAGGCTAGCATACCAAAAGCTTTCTTTACCACCCTATCTATATGAGATTCCACCTTCAAGGAACTATGCACGGTTATTCCCAGATCCCTCTGTTCAACTGCATTCTTCAATTCCCTACCATTTACCATGTACGTCCTATTTTGATTTGTCCTGCCAAGGTGTAGCACCTCACATTTATCAGCATTAAACTCCATCTGCCATCTTACAGCCCATTCTTCCAAATGGCCTAAATCACTCTGTAGACTTTGGAAATCCTCTTCATTATCCACAACAACCCCTATCTTGGTATCATCTGCATACTTACTAATCCAATTTACCACCCCTTCATCCAGATTATTGATGTACATGACAAACAACAAAGGACCCAACACAGATGCCTGAGGCACCCCACTAGTCACCTACCTCCAACCCGACAAACAGCCATCCATCATTACCCTCTGGCGTCTCCCATTCAGCCACTGTTGAATCCATCTTGCTACTCCTGCATTTATACCCAACGGTTGAACCTTCTTAACCAACCTTCCATGAGGAACCTTGTCAAAGGCCTTACTAAAGTCCATATAGACAACATCCACTGCTTTACCCTCGTCAATTTCCCTAGTAACCTCTTAAAAAAATTCAAGAAAATTAGTCAAACATGATCTTCCAGGCACAAATCCATGTTGACTGTTCCTAATCAGACCCTGTTTATCCAGATGCTTATATATATTATCTCTAAGTATCTTTTCCATTAATTTGCCCACCACTGAAGTCAAACTAACAGGTCTTCCTCCCATGCGGCCTTGAGCTTGTCCATGGGGGCGTGCCTTAGGTCCAACATCCTGCCACATAAAGCTGAGACAAGTCTATTCTGAGATGGGTTTAAAGAAAGAACTGTATCAACAAGGGTTATTTCTGTTGGTATAGAAGAGCTGGGCAATTTATGGAACACATAATGTCTTGTTTGCAAGTATCGGAAAAAATCTGACTTTGGAAGATTGAATTTGTTGCTTAATTGTTCAAATGATATACAATACAATATACAATATTTATTACATCATTTGAACCTCAGTGAGGCTCAAAGGAAACACCGTTTCCACAGCCATACAAATAAAGACAATTTCCTACAGACATACACACAATTCAATTTACAGAAACATCCATCACAGTGAACCTCCTCCTCACTGTGATGGAAGGCAAAGTCTTTTCTCTCCCCTGTTCTCCATTTTTCCCCCGATGTCGAAGCCCCATGCGGGCGATGATAAGTCCCACGGCCATTTTGGGCCGCGCCGGGCGATGTACAGCCCAGCCCCTTGACACGGGCTGGAGAAGTCGCGTTGCAGGAGCTCCGGAAAGCGGTCTCCACCCAGACCCGCGAGCTCCCGATAACCTGACAGTCCACAGAAGCTGCGTTGCTGGAGCTTAAGTTTCCCCCTCCCCCCACCCCCCCGCATAAACACAGTTAAAAACACTATTAAAAACACGAACAACTCCATTTAACTAGACAAAAAATTAAAAAAAAGACAGACAGGCTGTAGAGGCCGCTGCAACATGTGAGTCGTGCCGCCACACTGGAGATGCTACAGTGTTGCCCATAAGCACGTCCTTGAAGTGCACAATACCCTTCCTATGCCATTCTTTAAAGACAAGGTCCTGAGTTGATGGTTTAAAAAGGTGGTTTGATGCAATAGGGCTCAGTAGAGAGAGGTTATGCAACCCAAAACATTTCCTGAATTGAACCCATATCCTCAAAGAGTGTTTAACCACTGGGTTTTTACAGATTTAATTGAGGGGAGTGGAAGTGATGAACCAAGTAGTGCAGGTATGGACATATTATCATCTGTGTGTAATTCCATTGCTACCCTGTCAGGGCAATCGGGATGGCTGTGAAAGAAAGACCAAAATGCAAGGCAGCGCAGGTTAGCAGCCCAATAATAAGAACAAAAGTTTGGGAGACAATATCCGCTATCTGTCTGCATGACAGCGGTGATAAGAGTTGGGAAATGGGAATTATCAGAGTGTTGTAGAAATTTAGTGAAATCCCTGCTGTCGGAACGAGGACGGTCCATCTCAGTCAATTGAGATTTGTGTTTTATTTCTTTCAGGAGAAAACTGGGCGCAAGCGAAGGTAGGACAGTGTCTTGACGGAAACGTATGTTTTGGTGGAACATCTCTAAACATTTCTAATGCTCAGTTTATAACCAGCTGTTAAATATTTCCAGGGTTCGTGATGAAGCCAAACCACTCTCGGTTGTAGATGAAGCCTTGCCGGTTGAAAAGTTTCATTGCCCTGTTTCGTTCAACACGATATTCAAAGAAATATCTGATGACTTCAAGCAAGGTAAAGCTTACACTTTTCCATTATTCTTGTTTCTGACATCTTTAAGCGTTACACCTGACACCAGACACCTTATCATTTCTCAGCCCCACACAGCCCGGCTTAACCTTCTACCCAAAATCCATAAACACAACTGCCCTGGCAGACCCATTGTTTCTGCCTCCTCCTGTCCCACTGAAATGATTTCCACGTACCTCGATTCCATCCTATCCTCCCCTGGTCTATTCTGTACCGACCGATGACCGAGATACCTCACATACCCTTCGTCACTTTAATGACACCACATTCAGAGCTCCCACCCCCTCATCTTTACAATGGACATTCAGTCACTCTACACCTCCATCTGCCCCCAGGAAGGATATAAAGCCCTCCGTTTCTTCCTCGACCGCAGAACCATCCAATTTCCCTATACTAACACTACCCCGCCTAGCGGAGCTGGTTCTCACTCTTAATAACTTTTCCTTCGAATCCTCCAAGTCCAAGGCCCTATTCCCTGAACTCTATCTCCATTACATTGATGACTGCATTGGTGCTACCTCCTACACCCATGCAGAACTCATGGACCATCAACTCCACCACCAATTTCCATCCTGCAATCAAATTTACTTGGATCATCGCCAACACCTCCCTCCCCTTTCTTGATCTCACAGTCTCCATCACAGGAATAGACTATAGATGTCTATTACAAACCCGCTGACTCCCACAACTATCACGACTACACTTCTCCCCACTCTGTTTCCTGCAAAGACTCCATCCCCTACTGCCAATTCCTCCATCTATGCCGCATCTGCGTCCAAGATGAGGTGTTCCATACCAGGATATCCGAGATGTCCTCATTCTTTAGGGGATGGGGGTTCCCCTCACCCATCATAGATGAGGCCCACACTTGTGTCTCCTCGATAACCCGCAGCTCTGCCCTTGTTCCCCCTCCCCTAGTCACAACTTAGAGAGTCCCCCTTGTCCTTACCTTTCACCAGATCACTCGCCACATACAGCACATAATCCTCCAATATGTCCGCCACCTCCAACGGGATCCCACCACTAGTCACATCTTCCCATCTCCACCCCTTTCTACCTTCCGCAGAGACCATTCCCTCTGCAACTTCTTGGTTAACTCATCCCTTCCCACCTAAACAACCCCCTCCCCAGTTACGTTCCCCAGCAACCGCAGAAGATGCAACCCTATACCTCCCTATACCTCCTCTCTTGACTCTGTCCAGGAACCGCAACAGTCCTTTCAGGTTCAGCAGAGGTTCACTTGCACCTCCTCCAACCTCATCTGCTGTATCCATTGTTCAAGCTGTGGACTCTTATACATAGGCGAGACCAAACACAGACTGGGCGATCGTTTCGCTGAACACCTTCGCTCAGTTTGCCTGAACCTACCCGATCTCTCGATTGCTGAACACTTTAATTCTCCTTCCAATTCCCACACTGACCTTTCTGTCCAAGGTCTCCTCCATTGTCAGAGTGAGGTTAAACGCAAATTGGAGGAACAGCATCTCATATTTGACGGGCAGCTTACAGCCCAGTGGTATGAAATGTTCATTTCTCTAACTTCAAGTAACCCCGGCATTCCCTCTCTCTCTATCCCTCCCAAACCCAAGTCGCATTAGTTTCTCGTTTTCACCTAACAAACAGCAAACAATGGCCTGTTTCTTATATCTCGTTATTTTTTGCATATCTTCCATTCATTGTTCTTTATCTCTTTACATCATCGCCCATATCTCTTGTTTCCCTTATCGCTAACGAGTCTGAAGAAGGGTCTCGAAACGAAACATCACCCATTCCTTCGCTCCAGAGATGCTGCCTGTCCAATAGAGTTCCTCCAGCTCTTTGAATCTATCTTCGGTTTAAACCAGCATCTGCAGTTCATTCCTATACATCTTTAAGCAATACCTAGATGCAAAGATTAATTATATTGTGGACTGAAGGGAAATTGGAGATTTGATCTACCACTAAACTCATCAGCTGAAAGCATCATAGAGTCAGAGGTTTAGACTCTCCTGCCTTGGGTAAAATACTGTGGCTATTCACCTTATCTGTGCACCTTATATAACTCTTATACACATCTATAACAGTGTACCTGTGTACCTGCAGCTCGAGATCTCTGTTCTATAAAGTTCCCCGTTCACTGTATGTCCTGCCCTGGTTTGTCTCAGCAAAGTACATCACCTCACCTTCACATCAATAAATCCCACCTGCCGTTCCTGAGCCCATTGGCCCATTTCACAGGGATCCCATTTACTCTCACATAGCCTTCTTCACTCTCCACAATGTCACTAATTTTAGTTCCATCTGCAAACTGACTAACTGTGCAACCTACATACACACCCAATCGTTTATATAAATAAAGAACAACAGTGGACTCTGTCTCCAGTCTGAAAAACGACCCCCTACCAACATCCTTTGTCTGTGACCTTCAGGTAAATGTTGTATTCCATCGGCTAGTTCCATGAGATCCAACCTTCCAGAGCAGCCTCTCATGCGGTGTGTGGAAGTTGCCTCTCTCAGAGGGCAGTGAATACCTGGAATGTTGTGCCCAAGATAGTGGTAAAACGCTGAGTTATTGGATATATGCAACTTGGCTACAAATAATTATATGATAGATCTAAAAATTAAGATTATTGGGAAAATCACTCAAGAGGAATTGGTGCCAGCTTAGATCAGCCATGATCACATTGAAAGGAGGGGAAAGCCTGAGGAGCGGATCCTAATCCTGCTCCTGTTTTCTTGTGTTCCTATGCTCCTGTGTACCGATAAATTGACACGTGACACAGAGGAAATGCAGCAAAGATTAACAATACTTGTTCCAGGCACAATGAGTTTGCTGTGCGGGGTGAGATTGAATAGACGAGGCCTGTGTACTCGAGAGTTCGGGTGTATAGGAGGAGATCTCAGTGAAACACAAAGTTCTTACAGGGACCAGTGGGTCGGATGCATGGAGGATTTTTCCCCTGTCTGAGGGGTCTAGAGAATGGGCACCCTCTCAGGATGTGGCTGCACCACGTAGGACAGAGATAAGGAGACATTACTGCACGCAGAGACTGGGGAACATTTGGAATTCCCTGCACTGGTGGCTGTGGTGACTCAGTCATTCAGTGCCATGGTTGTACATTACAGTGTCCGGCCCTTCAGCCCATCACGTTCATGACCACGTTTTCCTCAGCTATTGATTTGCCCATATTACATCACCATTCTTCTGCACCTCACTTATTTAAGTGCCTCAAATATAGTGATTTCATCTAACTCCACCACATCCTCTGTAGCATGTTCCAGATATCACCCACTCTCAGTGTAAAGAAAACTTCCAACACAGGTCCTGTTTAAAATTCCTTGCTCTCATGATAAACCTGAACTCTCCTGATTTGATATCCCTGCATGCGAACACAATTTTTTTTTATTTTTTTTTTTGAAAATATTTTTTATTGGAGATAGGTACATAATCTATTACATCATTACTGTCTTACATTTTTAAATTGATAATATTGTCGGTTATTATTACATTGTCTCCAATACTTTTTGCCTTTATCTTCATTTTTTTTAAACTAGATAGAACTAAAGAGATAGATGAAATAGAGGAAGAAAAGAAAGGAAAGAAAAACAAAAACAAAAAAAAAAAAAGAAAAAAAGGGGGAAAGAGATAGTTAAAGAAGAATGGAAAAATTTATTAAAAATAAAAAACATCGTTCGAGATATGTTCGTACATTTCAGAGTAGCATTTCATCCAATCTTTAGCCCGAGTGCTAGTCAGGTTCCTGTGCTGAACTATTCTGACCCTTTAAGTAATCAATAAAAGGAGACCATGTTCCAACGAATAATTCCTGTTTGTCCAACAGGGAAAATCTGATTCTTTCCACGTTTAAGGTCTCCGTCATTTCTATAATCCACATTTTGATTGTGGGGGCCGTAGGGCCTTTCCAAAATTTTAGAATTAATTTTTTTCCTGTTATTAAACTATAATCAATAAAGTTTCTTTGTGTTATTCTAAATGTTTGATTTACTTCTAATATTCCGAGTATTATTAATTTTGGATTTGGTTCCAATTGTGTGTTGGTTACTTTGGATATTATACTAAAAATATTTACCCAGAATTTTTTAATTTTTGTACAGTTTGCAAACATATGCGACAATGTAGCTTCTAAATGTTGACATTTATCACATATAGGTGAGATATGTTGAAAAATTTTATGTAATTTTATTTTTGAATAATGTAACCTATGTATTACTTTAAATTGTATTAGAGAATGTCTGGCGAACACAATTTTGATGATCTATTCGATATCCTGCTGCAGATTTTGACAACCTTCTCTGCTATCCACAATTTTTGAGTCCTCCACAGACTTACTAATCACACCTCCTACATTCACATCCAAGCCATGAACATATAACATAAACAGCAAAGGTTGCAGCACCGATCTCTGCTGCACTCCACCAGTCACAGACCTCCAAGCAGAAAAATCATCCTTCTACCGCTACCTTCTACCTCCAACCACCAAGCCAATTTTGGGTCCATTTCACCAGCTCGCCTTGGATCCCACCTGCCTTCACTTTCTGGACCAGCCTTACTTGCGGAACATTGTCAAGCCCCTTAGTGAAGTTCATATATATTGGTTCACAATGAGATCAGTGTGCTCTTGGTTGTACACACCCATCGAATCCACCCGTGAATCCCCTCTCTTTCAACGACCCTACAACTACAAGTATCCACACATTCTGTCTAACACCCCATCATTCAACCTCTGCTTCCTTCCATGGTCCAAGCCACCCCTCCCTCTCCCTCCACTCAAAGAAACGGGGGCGGGTCATCTGGCCCCTCATGTCTCCCACCCATTCACTATGATCATGGTGACTCCACTCCACACCTTTACCTCCTCTTGAACAACGTCAAATTACCACTCACCTCAATATCTTCTTACACAGATCTGCCTCCATATATAAATAGCCGGCTTTATTCCTCCATCCCCACTACAATCTCGCAATCCTCCCCACTCTCCGCACTCGTCCTCCCCGTCCGCCCTCTCCCACCTCACAAAATTCCCCTCTCCTTCCCTGGATAAAAACTCCGGGAAAGATGTCTGTTTTCCACCCGATGTGTTTGGGGTGAAACCCGGGCAAGGTTTCAGCTGTCCGCCCGCCTGTGCCCAAGTCTCCCCCCCGACCCCCGGGGACTCTCTGATTCTCTGCTTCTTCCCCCAGTCTCTGTCACCCTGGATGTGGAAACAGCGCATCTGCAGCTAAAGGTGTCTGAGGATCGGAAGAGGGTGAGATGGACCGAGTCCCGGAGGCGTCTCCCTGACACCGGGAAGAGGTTTACACACTGTACGTGTGTGCTGGGATCGGAGGGATTCACATCGGGGAGACATTACTGGGAGGTGGAGGCGGCGGGGAGTCTGTGGATTCTGGGAGTCGCCGCAGAGTCTGTGGAGAGAAAGAGATCGGTCACACTGACCCCAGAGACTGGAGTCTGGAGCATGTGGCGGGGGTGGGGTGATGACGTGTTTGATGCACTCACCTCCCCACCATCCCATCTCCCCGCCCGTCCCATCCCCAGGAGGCTGGGAGTTTATCTCAGTTACGAGTCCGGGACAGTTTCATTTTACGACACGGACACCAAGTCCCATCTCCACACCTTCACTGGGAATAATTTCACGGAGAAACTTTATCCTTTCTTCTGGACTCAGGATCTAAACCAGTGGCTGAGAATCTGCTCCCGTTCCGCTCCGGGTGTGTAAAAAAATGTAAATGTGGGAAGAGTGAAATAAACAGCAACTGAAATCAGAGCTGTCCGTCGATCCGTTCATATTAACGCGTTAACCGCGTCCGTCAACGGAACAGAAATACCTTTGTGAAAATATAAAGATTGAAACAATCTCCCTTCCCGTGGGTTCAGCAGCAGCAGCACGCGGGCAGCGGGTCCTGAGCTCCAGGCTACCCCAGGTCCTAAACTCCCCGCGAGTCACAATGCGGCATAAGCTGTGTTGGTGCGGACCTAAACAGCGGCGTAAAGGCGAGTTTGGGGGCAGGTGGAGATAGGAGGGCAAAATAACATCGGAAATTCCCTGAAGTGAGAGAAGTGTGCTGTCGGTATGGAGTTTGTACTTTCTTCCCGTGACCGCGTGGGTTTTCACCGACATCTTCAGTTTCCTCCCACACTCCAAAGACATTCAGGTTTATTGGTTAATTGACTTGGTATAATTGTAAATTGTCCCTAGCTTGTGTAGTACAGCGCTAGTGTGCGGGATCGCTGGTCGGTACGGACTCGGTGGGCCGAATGGACTGTTTCGAAAGGCACCAAATGCTGGAGTAACTCAGCAGATCTGGCAGCATCCCTGGAGAACATGGATAAGGTGATGTCTTGGGTCATATTGTCATAGAGTGAAACAGTGTGGAAACAGGCCCTTTTGCCCACATTGGCCAATATATCCCACCTAAACTAGTACCACCTGCCTGTGCTTGGTCCATCACTCCAAATATGTCATATCCATGTCCCTGTCTAACTGTTTGTTTCTTAAATGTTGGGATAGTCCCTGCCTCAACTACCTCATCTGGCAGCATGTTCCATACACCCACTGTGTGAGAAAGTTACCCCTCAGATTCCTATAAAATCTTTTCACCTTGAACCTATGTCCTCAGGCCCTCAATTCCCCTACTCTGGGCAAGAGACTCTGTGTATCTACCCGATCTATTCCTCTCATGATTTTGTACACGGGACCCTACTTTGACTGACTGCTGACTGCAGCCAAGTAATTCCCTCCTCTCCCCTCTTTGTCAGGCAGAACATGGATAAATCTTGAAAACACATCGCACCAATGTGATAAACAGCTTCTTCCCTGCTATTATGAGCTCCCGAACGGTCCTTCCATAAGGGATATACCTCAACAAGGACTCCGACTCGCAAACCTTTTTTGATGTTTCCAGCAGTGGAAGAGTCTAGAACCAAAGGGCACAGCCTCTGAATAAAAGGAGCTACCTTTAGAATGGAGATGAGGAGGAATTTCATTAACCAGAAGGTGGTGAATCTGTACAATTCATTGACACAGACAGCTGTGGAGGTCAAGCCATTGGTATATTTAAATCAAAAGATTGATGGGATGTTGATTACATAGCCTCGACAAGACTATGACTTAGACTTGCTTCCGAGAAGCCTGATGATAAGCCTCTACTGCTACAGTTGGTGCCTTACAGCGCTTGTAGTGCCAGAGACCCGGGTCCAATCCTGATTATGGCCACTGTCTGTATATAGTTTGAACCTTTTCCCCGTGACCGCGTGGGTTTTGTCCAAGATCTTCGGTTTCCTCCCACACTCCAAAGACGTACAGGTATGGAGGCTAATTGGCTTGGTGTAAGTGTAAATTGTCCCGAGTGTGCAGGTTAGTGTTAATGTGCGGGGATCGCTGGTCAGTGCGGACTCGGTGCGCCGAAGGGCTTGTATCTGTAAACTAAACTAAACTAAATTCACACATGTGTTAATAGCCATTGAGTGGGGAGTGCTCTGGCCATGTATTGGAACTATTGAGTAAGTCCAAAGCTGGGAGATGATATTTTGTTCATGGAAGATTCGCTGGTTTCTATTTACGCCAACCAGTCATGCAGCGGTAGAGTTGCTGCCATACAGCGGGCGAGACCTGGATTCGATCTTGACCAATGATGGTGTTTGTGCGGTGTTTGCACGTTCTCCTCGTGGGCTGTGTGGGTTTTCTCCGGGATCTCCGCTTTTCTCCCACATTCCAAAGACGTACAGGTTTGTAGGCTAACTGGCTTGGAATAATTGTAAACTGTCCGTAGCGTGTGTAGGATAGCGTTAGTGTGCAGGGATCGCTGGTAGGCGTGGACTCGATGGGCCGAAGAGCCTGTTTCCGCAGAGTATCTCTAAACTAAATTAAACCATCTAAAGTGACTTTATGTATCCTCACGCCCATTATTCTTCCCTCTCTCTCCAACAAGTTGTGTACTTACCTAGGTACAGTGAAATGCTTTGTTTTACATACAACCTGTGTAGCTCCCAAGTAGTACACGAGGCCCGAGGTCGTGCTTAAATACGGGGTTTATTTTCGGCTCCAACCAACCCGTGAGAACTGAGCCAAAAACGAGGAAACAAACACAAATAAAAATGCAGTTTACAAAATACATGCATGTACGTCCATACAGCAACACAACACCACACTAACCAAGCAAATAAACAACATATCTCGTCCACTGCTTACTACTTAAGAGGTATTTCTTGGTTTCTTCTCAGTCATGGCTTCTGTCTTTCTTTATGATCTTGATTATTTAACATTTAACTTATTTTTGCGGTGTATCCCCTTTGTGTTGCTTCCTTTTTCTTTGCTGCCCTGCCAGGTGCGCCAACAACCGTGCCCCCCGGAAACTAAGTCGGCAATTAGTTCCCCCCTTAGGAACGCTATTATTACAGGTAGGAACCAAAAAACGTGAGGTTTAGAATTTAACTAACTGCCGATGTGGGGCAGTAACACTCCCACCAAATCACATGTGATTTCTTAGAACAACTTAAAGAGACATACACACTGCATATATAACATTATTTCAAAATACTATCTAACTATGGGCCACTAATAGACTTAAGGTGAGCGTAAGATATTGGCGTCTTCAGTCTGCTTCCACCAGTGTTACTATCTTCTGAATGGGTCTCTCCAGGTGAACCGGTTTGGAAGTGCGATTTCCATTTTCGATGAGTTGAGTCACCTATCAGCAACTGGAGTCTTCTCACACTTCCGTCCTTCCCGGGATGAACTTCACTAATCCTTGCCAACTTCCACTGATTCTGTGGTGTCGCATCATCCTTTAGCAGAACAATGTCATTGACCTTTGCGTTTCTGCAGTCTTTGGTCCACTTCTCTCTATGCTGAAGATTTAAGAGATGCTCTTTTTTCCATCGTGACCAGAAGTTGTTGGCTAGGAGTTGAACTCGACGCCATCTCTTGCGGAGGTAAAGATCTTCCTTGACGAACTTCCCAGGAGGAGGGGATATGATCATAGACTTCATGGTCAGGATGTGGTTTAGTGTCAAGGGCTCTGGACTGGATGTATCATTTAGGTTATCAATAGTTAGTGTTCTGCTATTCAAGACCGCCATGACTTCGTATAGGAACGTTCGTAGAGAGGAGCAGTCAAGTTGTTGGGCTGACTGGTCTAGAATAGCCATCAAGACACTTCTGATGGTGTGGATTTGTCTTTCCCAAACGCCACCCATGTGACTTGAAGCTGGGGTGTTCATGATGAACTCACAACCCAGCTCCTTGAGTTCCTCTTGATCCATCTCTCTCAGTGCTTCAATTAACTCACGCCTTGCACCAACGAAGTTCGTCCCTTGACCACATTTTATTTGCCGTACCATTCCACGAATGGCGATGAATGAACGCAGGGCGTTAATGAAGGCGTCTGTGGTCAAGCTATCGAGCATTTCGATGTGTACTGCTCTGGAACACATGCAGGTAAGTAATAGTCCATAACGCTTTAGCTCTTTCCTTCCTTCTTTGATGTGGAATGGTCCAAAGCAATCCATCCCCCAGTAAGTGAACGGAGAAATTGTTTCCATTCGATTTTCCGGGAGGTCTGCCATCCTTTGTTGTTCCATGCCTCTTCGGAACTTCCTGCACTTAAAAATATGGGATGCAACTACTTTGCTGCATCCAAAAATCCATATAACGTTCTAGCGGAGCTCATTTATGGTCATCCCTCAGCCCTGATGGTGCACCCTCTCATGATAATGCTTGACCAGTAATGTTGACACGTGACTGTCTCTTGGGAGGACCGCTGGATGCTTCACATGTGGATGTAGGGCAGCATGAGTTAAGCGGCCTCCCACCCTGATGATTCCTTGGTCATCCAGGAATGGATGTAACTTGTGCAACTTGGACTTGAGTCGCGTCTCCTTGTGATGCTGAAGGTAATGAACTTCTTGGGAGAGGGTTTCATTTTGAACCATCTTGATTATGGTCACCTCTGCCTCTCTCCTTTCCTCTAAACTGGTGGCTTCACAGGACTTTGGCTTGCTGCCCTTGAATTCCCTTGCATGGCGCTTGAGCCTGGCAATAGCTTTCACCACTCTTGACCAGTCGAAGAACCTTTGTAGGCGATCTAAGAGCGACCTCACCTCCTTTGCCTGAGTGTCATGCACCTGGGCCTTCTTGAGCTCTGGGTCACTACTTGAGACATCTCCCACCTTGACATCTCCACGGGTTATGGTCTCGTCCATGAAGGTCTTGTAGTCTTTGTAATACCGTTCATTTATTTTCAGCTTCCTTTCTAGGCACCTGAGACGATGGATGGCACATATCTTGTTGGCTGGTAAGTTGGGTCTTACTTTCTTAAACGGCAGTGGCATCTCATATTGACCATCCTCCTTGAGCCTGATGCCTTTTTCCATCCTTGACAGGAATCGGAGGTCTTCTTGAGAGATGTTGCCTTCCTGTGAAATTCTTTCCACAAAGTCAGCTTCCAGCACCTTGATGACAGCTGCAGGTGAGACTACTTCCTTGATCTGTGTTCTACAGACGTAATGCACTTCGCTTGTGAGGTTTGAAGAGGACTGAATACCTGATATCACTTGCTTCACGATAACCTGGTGACTCACTCCAATAGCATCTCCATAATCGAGACATAGTTTGCCATAGCCAACTACACTCCAGCCCAAGTCGGTTCTCAGTGCAAATGGCTGATTTTCTTCACCAGGTAGCACTTGTCTTGGGACGAGAGCTTGAGGACAGTTGTAGCCAATTAGTAAGCCGACGTCGCAGCTTTGATGTGGAGCTATGTCATCTGCGATGTGTTCAAGATAAGGCCATGTCTTTGCAGTCTCTGCTGAGGGAATATGATCTCTGCAGGTATGAATTCTCTTGTGTAGGTCACTGGCAGCTGGATTATCTTGTCTGAGTAAAATCCTCCTACTTGTAGACCAGTCAGTTTCCTACAGGACACAACTGTGTTTCTTGAAGTCATTGCGGAGAGCTTTAGCTGAACTGGTTCGTTCTTCACGTGTAGAGATTTTGCAGTGTCTTCTAGGTGAAAGGTTGTGTCACTCTGTGTATCCAGAAGTGCATACACAAGAACTTCACGATTAGGCTCACTTGTGGCTGACACCCACACTGGGATGATGGTGGACGTATGGGTGTCTTTGACATGCTGGATGACTCTATTGGATGTTGCCTCAGGTGAGGTTCTTGTTGTCTTATCTTGTGATCGGTTCATCTTGCCTTCCGTTGACCGCTCACGGTCTCTTGCTTCATCAGGCCTTGTTAACATCCTTCCTTCCTTGGTGCGATTGTCGTGTAGGCAAGTTGGATGTCTCCTTTCACATGTATTGCAGATCATTCTGTTTTCACATTCCTTTGAGCGATGGCCAGACTTCAGACAGCCAAAGCACAACTTCCTTTCTTGAACAAACTTGAGTCGCTCAGAGACCGTCTCATCCATGAATTTATAACACTTGTGTAGACTGTGACCTTCCCTCTCACAGAACACACAGCTTTTGGCGACAGCCTTCTCATCAGAGTTTGTTACCAATACCTTTGCTCCAGGACCTCTGTTCATTGAAGCCTTGCTCTTCTCAACTTCACTTGGTTTTAGAGCGTAGAGGGACTTTATCGGGTTGCAAGCAGTTTTTGCTTCACGTGTGAGGAACTTGACGAATTGGTTGAAGCTTGGGAACTTGTGACTTTGTTCTTCCACTTCTATGACTTTCCTGTTCCATCTTGAGGTCAGCCAGTCTGGACGTTTAGCAAGCATTTTCTGATTCTTGTTGCAGTCATTGAGTACCTTAAGACCTCTAATCTGAGACATGGCGGCCTCACAGCTGCGAAGGAAGTCAGTGAGTTCTTGAAGTTCTAAACAGCCTTTGGAGCTTATCTTGGGCCATGAATCAAGCTTGTCTCTGAAGGCTTTGGCGATGAGGAATGGATTGCCATATCTCTCTTCTAGGATGGTCCACGCTGCATGATAGGCTGACTCTGTGCCTAGCAGAAAGTAACTCTCTATGGCCTTCTTGGCAGCTCCACTGATGGACTCTGCAAACACTCTCACAAGAGCTGCTGTGCTATCTTCTTGTTTTGCAAGTGTCATAGCTTGTGGTGGAGGGTGATGCTTCGACAGGTTACTTTCCTGGTTGACTTCCTTCTTCTCCTTCAGAGAGACATGTTGATAGAGCAGCTCGTCTATTTCATCGTCTGAGCATTCACTCTGCTTATATACTTGCTGTCGTGCTTTGGCAGCCTTTAGCTTCCCTATTGTCTCCAATCGCACTATTTGTCTGCGTTTGGCCTCTAGCACCCTTTTTCTCTCTGCATCTTCCGCTTCAAGTCTTTCAAGTTCTATAATATGCTGTTCTTGCTCTAGCAGCGCTTGTAATGTGGCTTCATTGGCTGCGACTTCAGCAGCGGCTTCTAGTCTGTGTGCAGGAGACTGGCTTGAACGTCTGGATGTGATTTTTGAGTTGCCTTGAGAACGAGCAGAGGACTGGGAGGATTTGGTGTGGTGAGATTTGATGCTCGTCTTATCTGAGGCTGCAGACTTGAACACAGATTCTGTACTTTAACACCTTGTTCTTCATCCACTTGACTTTCACTCTTTCCCGTGTTTAGATAACCTCTTGCAGTTTTGATTTTCTTCTTTGTTACTGCTTCACAGGTGTCTACTCTGCGACGTGTGTCATGATCTAGAATGTCGATGTGTCTCAGCTCTTCATAAACAGCGTTCAGATTCTTTGAAGCATTGCTTACCTTGGTGATGTGTTCATTCAGCAGGTTGTTTGAGCATTGACCACTCAGCGCCCCTTTGGCGTCCTTAATGACAGCCTTCCACTTCTCGTAGCTCACACTGAAACGGTGTGCAACCTTTCTTCTTTGCTCATCGTGCAGTTCTTGGCCCTTTTCCGTTAGCTTGCGGACTCTTTGGCCTCTTTGTGGCTCTTGTGAGGAAGTGTGGATATCATCTCCAGTGTCTTTGGTCGTTTGTGGTTGTGCGTCTGGGCAGTGCTGTTTCGTGTCATCACCTTCATCATCTTCTCTGTCACTTTCAAGGGATAGCTCAAACTCTGACATTTTACTTGGTTTACTTTAGTTTGGTTTAAATCTAATATTTTCTATGTTGAGTAAGTACCTAATTAATAAGTAATTTTATAGTGTTATCAACTTAAATCACTATGAGTGATAATTAGACAAATAAAGGTATCCACTCTTCCACAGGTAAGTTACATATGCATTAAACACTTGTTAAGTAACAGAAATGCACCTTAAAATTACTATGAGTACTGTTTGTGTTAACAGGATTTTAACAGTGTAACCATCAATAAACAAATTCTCAATATCAACACAATGTGAGTATCAATGGTCTTCAATAAGGAAAGGTAAGTAAACAACATAAATGAAATGCACATTATATCTCAGTCTCTTGTGCAAAACACTTAAAGTCCTTTAGTTGTAGAAAATAACAACATTAACTTATTAAATGAAAATGTAGATAATATATCAGTCTCTTGTGCAAAACACGAGTTTTCTTAACAGCAATATTCACACTAGGGGCACGTGGGCCTTCCTGTGGGCTTGCTCTTCTTGTGTTTCGGCGTAGGTGGTGGTAGAAGATACACGCGCAGCATGGATATGGTTCGTCTCTTCTCGGCTGCTGCCGTCTGGTGACGTCCTCCTCGGCTACTCATGCAGAGCAGTCGAGTTCTCACTGTAGCTCCCAAGTAGTACACGAGGCCCGAGGTCGTGGTTAAATACGGGGTTTATTTTCGGCTCCAACCGACCTGTGAGAACTGAGCCAAAAACGAGGAAACAAACAAAAATAAAAATGCAGTTTACAAAATACATGCATGTACGTCCATACAGCAACACAACACCACACTAACCAAGCAAATAAACAACATACCTCGTCCACTGCTTACTACAACTGCACTGCTGCGGACAGGAAGGCACTGCAACGGGTGGTGAAAACCGCGCAGCACATCATCGGTGCCCCGCTCCCTGCCATGGATGCCCTCCACCGAAAACGGTGTCTGAGACGGGCTGGGAAGATCATCAAGGACCCCTCACACCCCAACCATGGACTGTTTGCCCTCCTCCCATCAGGGAGGCGGTACAGGAGCCTCAGGTCACGTACTAGTAGGATGAGGAAAAGCTTCTACAACAACACAATTACACTGCTGAACTCGGAGTCCCGACGATAGATTTCTCTGGTCCCTCCGTCCCCTTTGTTTAATCATTCTGTATTTCCTGATTATTCTGTATCTTCCCTCTTTCTATTTTTTATTATTTTTTTATTTTTTATGTACAACTACTACGGACTGACGCAAAACTGCATTTCGTTGTACTGATACTTGTATTTGTGCGATGACATTAAAGTTGAATTGATTGAATTGATACTTAAGAGGTATTTCTTGGTTTCTTCTTAGTCATGGCGGTGTATACCCTTTGTGTTGCTTCCTTTTTCTTTGCTGCCCTACCAGGTGCGCCAACAACCATGCCCCCCGGAAACTAAGTTGGCAATTAGTTCCCCCCTTAGGAATGCTATTATTACAGGTAGGAACCAAAAAACGTGAGGTTTAGAATTTAACTAACTGCCGATGTGGGGCAGTTACACCAGGGCAGCAGACAAGTGTCGTCACGGGTCTGGTTCCGACACAGTACCGAACAGTCCTGTCTACCCCCTGCTGCCGCACCTGGTAACAGGATTCCCCAGCCCCCCCCCACCGAACCCAAACCGCTCACGCATCCCCCAACCCCGCCAGTACCCGTCGTTCTTGGCTTCCACCTTGCTCTCGACAAAGATGGTTCTCCAAGAGAAACTGTATGTATGTATTCATTGTTTCCACAGAGTGCGCGTGCACAGACACACAAAGATGCAGAAAAACACAGAGACACACATGACAACGTTGGTGACATTATTTTATTGCAGTGAACTGAAGCTGTCTGAAGAAGGGTCTCGACCCAAAAGTCATCCATTCCTTCTATCTGGAGATGCTGCCGGACCCGGTAAGTTACTCCAACATTGTATGTCTATCTTTGGTGTAAACTAGCATCTGCAGTTGCTTCCTACACTGTTCAGCAAACATTTGTACACGTAACAATCTATTCACAATCCCTGTTGCAACAAAAGATTTATATCCTTCACCTCTCTGGTGAAGTTAGTACGCAGTCTACATCTCCCTGCGCAAGTTAGTATTCATAAGACCTTACGAACATAAAGTCACATAGATTAAATAAGAGCAATAAATAAATATAATTAAATAATAGAAATATCACTAAACTTACAACTGATTAATGCATTCAGCAAGGCTCCAGTAATGAACAGTTAACTGATACAATTAGCAGTGGTGAACACAGAAAGTAGGTTTGATGGAGGGTCTGGACCAAAAATGTCACCTGTCCATATTCTCCACAGATGCTGCCTGACCCGCTGAGTACTCCAGCACTTTGTATCATTTTTGTTCGGGTAGATGTATTGCTTCGGGATAAACGGATCAAAGGATTTTTTGAGTTGGGGGGGGGGGGGGGAGGCTGGAACAGGGGCCTGAAGTGTTTCATTAAACGTTCGTGTGTTGCCTGGGTTTTTTGAGGTCAAATGGCCAACTGCCGGTCATATGTTCAGCGTTTCTGAATACTTACCTGTAAGGCAACACATTAGTGCAGCAGGTAGAACCACTGTCTCACAGTCACTGTCAAAGGGCTTTGATTTTAACCACGGTGGCGCAGCGGTAGAGTTGCTGCCTCACAGCGCCAGGGACCCGGGTTCGATCCTGAATAGGGGTGCTTATCTGTACCAAGTTTGTACATTCTCCCTGTGACCTGCGTGGGTTTTCTCCGAGGTCTTCGGTTTCCTCCCACATTCCAAAGACGTACGTGCTAATTGGCTTTGGTATAATTGTAAACGGTCCCCAGTGTGTGTAGGATAGTGTTAATGTGCGGGGATCGCTGGTTGGCTCCGACTCGGTGGGCTGAAGGGCCTGTTTCCGTGCTGTATCTCTAAACTAAACTAAACTAAAGTACTATTGGATGTTATGAACAAGCTTTAAAATTCGATCTTGTGAAAGGATGAAAATGAGGAAGGGATGAAGGAAATAGGATCCCTTCAAGTTTGGAGTGCATGGGAAATGGGAATGACATTAAGGAGGGTGGAATCATTCTACCACAACTAGAAAGCAGCCCTGAAGTATTATCTACTTCATTGGTGACCCTTGGACTATCCTTGATTGGACTTTACTGGCTTTACCTTGCCCGAAACATTATTCCCTTATCATGTATCTATAAATGTCTCAATTAGAATCATGGGTTGTCTTTCCACTGACTGGTTAGTACACGGCAAAAGCTTGTCACTGTACTTCGGTACATGTGACATGTGGTCTGTTCCACCCACCCAACTGTGAAGGTAAATTCAATGCGAGCATTTATATCAAGGGGACTGGAATACAAAAACAGAGATGTAATGCTGAGGCTCTATGAGGCACTGGTCAGGTCACATTTGGAGTACCGTGAGCAAATTTGGGACCCATATTTAAGGAAGGATGTGCTGGCTCTGGAGAGGGTCCAGCGGAAGTTTACAAGAATGATTCCAGGAATTAGTGGGTTAGCATTTGATGAGCGCTTGACAGCCCTGGGCCTCTACACCCTGGAGTTTAGACGGTTGTGGGGGCACCACGTTGAAACATGCAGAATAATGAAAGGCAAAGATGGAGTGGATGTGGAGAGGATGTTTCACTGGCGGGAGTCTAGGACCAGAGGTCATCGCCTCAGAATTAGAGGGTGCTCTTTTAGAAAGGATGTGAGGAGGAACTTCATTAGTCAGAGGGTGGTGAATCTGTGGAACATATTGCCACAGAGGGCTGTGGGGACCAGGTCAGTGGATATTTTTAAGGCAGAGATAGACAAATTCTTGATTAGAATGGATGTCAAAGGTTATGGGGAGAAGGCAGGAAAATGGGATAAGAAGGGGGCAGTGATCAGCCATGATTGAATTGCGGAGTAGACCCGATGGGGCGAATTACTTAATTCTCCTATAACTAGTGAACTTGTGAACTTGAATCTCTGGTCGGACATCGTTGGGCTATTGGGAGGCTTCCATTGGCTTCTTACCATGAGATGGAGGATGCAGCGTGTCTCAGCTCTGTCCGACGCAGTAGGGATGAGTGCGGCGCCGTACCAAGGCAGGTCGCTGGGACTGTCCATCTGGAAAAGGCTGGGCTCTTCCTCAGTGGCGATGTACACTTGCAGGATGACCACGGAGAGGAAGATGAGAAGCAACCTCTTGGCCAAGTCAGTCTGAGCAGGAAACGGCTTCCTCACCTGTAATTCCTCAGATTTAATTTCTAGAGATGCGACACACAAGGCATTTTATCGTGATGCATCACAGCCTGGTTTGGGAACAGCTCCATCCAAGTACACAATAAACTGCAGAGAGTTGTGGCCGCAGCCCAGACCACCACGCAAACCAACCTCTCTTGCATCAACACTTCACTCAAGGCCACCAGCATTACCAAGGATGAGTCTCACCC
Organism: Leucoraja ocellata; assembly: GCA_036785375.1. NCBI lineage: Eukaryota > Metazoa > Chordata > Chondrichthyes > Rajiformes > Rajidae > Leucoraja > Leucoraja ocellata. Next base: position 358,194 of record JAWMAR010000615.1, on the reverse strand, counting down.
CGATCACTCCCTCTTCTCCCCTCTCCCATCTGGCAAGACGTACAGAAAATAGACACAAAGTGCTGAAGTAACTCAGCGGGTCAGGCAGCATCTCTGTAGAAAAAGGATGGGTGGCATTTTGTGATGGGACACTTCTTCAGACCCAACCCGAAACATCACCAATTATTTTTCTCCAGGGATGTTGCCTGACCCGCTGAGTTACTCCCGCATTTTGTATCTATCTTAAGTCAAGTAGGCATCATATGGGTTTTGACATTGTGGGACAAAGGGCGTCCTCTTTGTTCAATGAGTACAATTATATGTCTTTCTTTGCATTCTCAGTGTCAAATCAATCGCTTACTTAGTCCCAGAGTAGCCTTTTTGAACAATACTGTACATTTATTTGAAGGCAGTCATGTTGGAGACAGCACATCAGTGTCTTAGATTTCAATCCTTCCCCACAAAGCCTTTTAGATTAATTTAGTTTGGAGATACAACATTGAAACAGGCTCTTCGGCAGTCGTGTCTATACCAACCAGCGATCCCCGAACATTAGCTCTATCCACGTAAAGGACAATTTATAGATGCCAATTAACCTACACATTGGTGCAACTGGCCCACCCAGAGACCTGTTCGATTCTGACACCGGGTGCTGTCTGTGTGGTGTTCGCACATTCTCCCTGTGTCTGCATGGTTTTCCTCCGGGTTCTCTCAAAGACGTGCGGGTTTGGCGACTCTTTCTGTACTGCCCGGGTGAGGTCTGTATTTTACTGGATTACATGCAAAATCAAAGAATTTCACCGTTCCTTGATACACGTGACAATAGAATATAATTGAATCATTGAGTTGAATTCAAGTTTGCACATGAGACTGTTAAATAAAATAACAGTGTTTGCTATAGAACGAATATTATTGTGCAGCCTAATATAATGAACAATTCACGATAGGAAACATGGATGTATTTAGTTTAAGGGAATGACATTTACCCGAATGATAGAAAAATTCATTCCTATAGCTATCGGGACTGTACCTTTAATTAATGCTTTAAAGATGTTAGCATGTAGTAAAAACAAGCTTTTGCAGTAATCCGGCAGAATGGATCACAAATCGGCCTTGCAGTAGCTGAGAGAACATAGATACGAACTGTTCTCATCCTTATGACATTCCATGATAATGCTATCATCCTGTATATGTGTTTCCAAACAATAAGATCTTATTTTTTACTTTGGCAGGTGATCTCCTCTCTATAAACTCCCTGCCTCCCTAACCTTCATTCATGTAATTGAAAATTACTAACCATGTGTTTTACGGTTGTTTATGAGTTTAAAGATATGTGTGAATTCAGTCAGAAATAGCACTGGCATTTGCTTGGGTCTTTCTCTCACCATGGTGACAAGTAAAGCTATTGCAGAGATTTTCTGACCCTTTGATTTATTTGAGCATAAACATTCAGGTTATATCTTTAATAATGTTGCTGGTGTAGTGGGGAAAAATATTTCTAACATAATTGGCGCCCAACGTGGGGCCCCAATACCTCTGTTGCCTTCTTCCAGGAAACCAAGAGCGCTCACTTTAAGGATTTGTGGAAGGTGGGGGCAGAGTGACGGTGTCCAACATAAACCAGCCGAGATAAACCTGAATGTTCCGTAGGAGGGGCCCCCGGGTTGTAATTTGATTTTGTCGAACAGTGATTTCCCGCTGACCTGTGTGGGACCTGGCAGGGAAAGAATTGTCTGGGACAAAATTCGGAGAATAGTGCGACGATTTCTCCAAACGGCGCGGCCGTAGGACAGAAGTCTGGGACTTCAAGAGTAAAGTGAGTCAAGTGCGACTTGACCACAGAAGCCGTAAGTACTAACAGGAAGGTGGGGAGTATGGGTTCGGCAAACTCAAAGGATTATGAAGGAGATGAAAAATGTATGTTTTTACAAAGTAAACACAATTGTAAATACTTAGCTATGTGGAAACACAGATACGGGTTTAGTGGGAAGCTACTGGTTGATGATTGTTGTAAACTAATGTCTGCCATTGCAAGAGATGCCACTCAACAGCGGACAGACAAGGAGAAGTTGGGGTACCAAGAGGCGAGAATCTGGCATGGCGTGGCCAGGGCGTGAAAGGAAGGCCAGAAAGAGAAAAAGACGGAGGCACCCAGAAAGGAGACAATGAAATATTCTACCGATCACCGCCGGCTACGCCTGCACCACCATTTGGGATGGCAAGTGCCCCCCCTCCATAAACAAGAGGAGGAGTGGCCTCGCCACCATTGGGAGAAGGGGAAGCCTCAGGACTACCGACAACGATGGTCCAAGTCCATGGGGCGCAGAATCTTCCACAACAACCAGGTTTGCAAAATCAGAGTGTCACCCAAACAGGTAGGCCTTACAGCCCCTTTGTAGGTAATGTGGTAAATCTAGCCGATGGAGTAAGCTACCCCCTGAGTTCCATAATCCCAAATTTAAATGGTCTTGATGGGGGAGGGATTTACCCTATGATTGCAATGCCAAATCCAGACGCCAACGTGGGTGGGACGATATATGTGTACCGTCCGTGGAACAACAAAGACGTAAAAAGGGCTGTAGAGGGCATTCCCCATCCACGAGACAAATTTGCAAGGTGGCAGCGTGATTTTGGAAACCTTGTTGTCAGTTATCGTTTAAATAGCACCGAATATGAACAAGTGTTGCGAAATATAATCGGGTGTGATTGGTGTCTCATTGAGGGAGACTGAAACGCTCTCAATAATGGAGAGCTCATGCAATGGGTAGCGGCAGCAGGAGGAACATATGCTGCTAGAAGAGAGGCCATAGAGGCACGAATACAGGATCACTTCAGGAGGAGGGTAGATTATAATAATATTCGAGAATGCACCCAGGGTAATATTGAGGAGGCTCTCCACTACTTTGCCCGGCTTAAGGTAGTTTATGAAGCCCATAGTGGACAGATGCCTCCGGCGGGAGCATACGGTGATGCGGGACCATACGCCCAACAACTAAAAATAGAACTGTTAAACGGGTTAAAACCAGAAATTAGTTCATATATCCGGAAACACATGGTGGGATGGAAAACAAAGGCATTGAACGACGTAAAAGATTGGGCGGCCCATGCTGAGGAAAACATAAAAAATAAGAAAACACCAAAAAATGTTTATCTGGCAGACGTGGAGGAGATGGACGATAATATGGTCTCAGTATACTACCAACAAAGGGGAAACCCGAGGGGGCGAGGTAGAGGCCGAGGAAGGGGCAGGGGGGAAAGAACCCCTAAAGGAAATGGATGTTTCGTATGTGGGAAACTCGACCATTGGGCTTGAGACTGCCCACAGGCGAAAAGGGTCCCGCAGAAGGGGGCGAGGAGGGAGACCCAAGACCCCGTGCCCGAGAACAAGCATGACTGACGGAAGTTAGCTAAGGGGGATGGGTAGAGATAGAGGACAAAGATTCCAATTCTGAATCCAATCATGACACACCCTCCGACTTCATGTATTGGATCTGGAATGTATATTGCATGTCTTGCAAGATTTTGTGAAACCAACAATAAGTTTAATTGTTTGTGGAAAGAAATTAACCTTCCTGTGTGATAGTGGAGCATGCAAGACAGTTATCACAAAAGACGACGAGCCCCCGGGAACGGTCTATTCCAAAGATTCAATAACAGTCAAGGCCGCCACCGGACACACCAATTTAGAATACCTGACCGAACCATTACAGTTCAAAGAACCCCTGTCCAACGACAAATGGGAAGAGCAGGTACCAGTGTCCGCCACATGTCCAGTAAACCTCTTGGGAAGAGATGTTATGATGGGACTGAAAATAGGTGTCATGCCCATGGCACAAGGAATGAGGGCGGTACGTCTAGCGCCAGGCAATGCAGACATAATGGTTCAAGAACGGGCAGGCGAACCCCAATATTATTACACCATAGACCTGGCAAAGAACGGACCGGTGGCAATAGGGAACAAATTGATTGGAGAAGTAAAGGGAAAAATTCCTCCAGAAACTATCTTACATAGACCTGGAGAATTGCATTGCACTATGTGGTTTAAATATACCACGGGGCCAGATAAAAATTATGAGAATAAGTTCATGAAAGAACCATGTTCCACTGTGACACTGACTTACCTGTACTGGGACGAACAATGGGAACGCAGCCGCTGCTGTCAAATTGAGTAAACAGAATGATGAGTTATTCAGGGGATATCCCACCCGGCCACATACAAGATACAAGATACATTTAATTGTCATTTGGACCCCTTGAGGTCCAAACGAAATGCCGTTTCTGCAGCCATACATTACAAACACATAGACCCAATACACAACATAATTTACATAAACATCCATCACATCGCTGTGATGGAAGGCCAAATAAACTTATCTCTCCACTGCACTCTCCCCCCCCCCCCCCCCCCATGTCAGAGTCAAAGTCAAAGCCCCCGGCTGGCGATGGCGATTGTCCCGCGGCCATTAAAGCCACGCCGGGTGATGCAAGGTCGCACACCAGGTCTTGGTGTTAGAGCCCCCGGCGTGCGCTCGCAGAGTCCCGCGGCCATTCCAAGCCGCGCGGGGCAGTGATGTAGGCCCCGCTCCAGGAGCTCTTCAACCCCGCAACTCGGGCGGGGGAAGTCGCCGTTGCGAGAGCCCTGAAAAGCGGTCTCCCTCCAGGGACCCGCGGGCTCCCGGTGCCGCCGTCCAGACCTGCCGTTGGAGCCTCCGACTCTCCGGTCGGGCCACAGCAGCAGCAGCGCTCCTCCACCGCTCCACCCGCTCCGGACTCGGCCAGCCCCGCGACGGTGACGGTGAGTCGTAGCACCAGAGTCCCCGGTCTCTTCCTGTTGGAGACCGCTCCTCGTTGCGGCCCCAACGACAACGGAAACCCGACGAGAAAAGGTCGGGTCTCCCGTGCAGGAAGAGATTTAAAAAGTCCCCCCCCCCACCCACACACACACCCCAACAAAAAAATAACAAAAACTACATAAAAACACAGACAGAAAATAAAAAAACGCGGACAGACTGCAGAGGCCGCTGCTGACCAGAGTCGCGCCGCCCACTCACATGTGTCAGTCTCCAAGAAACAAGGAGGGAGATGGAGATACTTGGGGGAGCTGGTGGCAAAAGGAGAAGCAGAACAGAAGTGGAAAGCTGTGGATGAAGGAAGCCAGGTGTTCCGAGGGGACGATACAAAAATATTCACCCGCACGCTGAATTGGACAACGAGGGGAATGAAAGGGGTCTACCTAACTGAAGGAAGGGGATGATTGGAAGGGGGACAATGGGTTCTGATCCTCACGGACCAAGAGGAGGAACTGATAGCACCCCTTCCGACGGAACTATGGTCGACAGGACCATCCGATGTGGAACTGATTAAAGGAGTCAGCCCTATACGAGTGACCCCACGAACGTCACACCGACCATACCAAAGACAATACCCCCTGAGAAAAGAGGCCACTGAGGGAATACGGCCAATATTCAAAGTACTAAGGGAAAAAGTGGTTATAATTCCTTGTGAAGATTCCCCGTGTAACACGCCCATGTTTCCACTGAGAAAAGTGACACCCTCCAACGGATGGAGGATAGTCCAGGACCTGCAGGCGGTAAATCGCGCAGTAATTCACAGGGCTCCATGCGTCCCAGACTCCAGCACCCTTTTAAGTGACATCCACCCCACTCATAAGTACTTCACCATTGTTGACTTGGCAAATGCTTTCTTCTCCATTCCAGTACATCCCTAGTGCCAGTTCTGGTTCGCCTTCACGTTTGAGGGGAAGAGGTGAACATATACCAGATTGCCGCGGGGGTATACCGAGAGTCCGACCATTTTTTCTATGGCCATGGGCTCGAATCTGGAAAGATTCACACCCCCCCCCGAGAAAGTAAAATCCTACTATATGTGGACGACATCCTAGTTTGCTCTCCAACCCTAGAAGACTGTAAGGAAGATACCATACGTCTATTAGAGTTCCTGTCAGAACAAGGTCATAAAGTAAGCAAAGGAAAGTTGCAACTGTGTAAGGAAAAGCACCAAAGAATAAAAGCTGCTCAGACCTACATTATCTGTTCCCGGCAGTAGTAAAGTACATGGTCCCACCACCATTCACCATCCCAACGGGGTGGGGGGGGGGGGGGGGCTTCTCTAGGTGGAGTGAGGAAGGAAAGTTTTTGGGCAACTTGGGGAACTATGTAGCTACAGTAAAAATTTCCGAAGTCAAACCAGCTGCGGGCGCAAGTCCCCTGCTGGGATTAGACGTCAACCTTCTGACTCAACAGAAAGTTGGGAGGGCAGATGTATGGTGGTACTGTGGAGGTAGAATATTAAGAACAAAGCTAGCCCAGAACTGGAAGGGGACGTGCGCAATGACCCAGCTGATAACACCCTTCACCCTAGTTAACCCTAAGGAGGGGCAAAGGAAGAAAGGACCTGGGAGAGATGGGATCAGGGAAGTGGAATAAGCGGGAATTAATTAAAGGTTCATTTGAAGCGCACATCTACATTGACAAGATCGGGGTCCCTAGAGGGGTCCCAGATGAGTTCAAGGCCCGAAATCAGATAGCCGCTGGATTTGAGTCAGTCTTTTTCTGGTGGTCAACCACTAATAAGAATGTAGACTCGATCGACTATCTGTACTAGAATCAGCAGCGGTTCATTAACTATACAAGAGATGCCATAAAAGGCATGGCCGAACAATTGGATCGAACTAGCTTAATGGCCTGCCAAAATCGGATGGCCTTAGACATGTTATTAGCAAATACAGGAGGCATGTGTGTCATGTGCTGCACCTTCATTCCAAATAACACTGCCCCAGATGGCTCAGTCTCCAGGGCCCTGGCTGGGTTAACAGCATTGGCGTAGGAGCTGGCCGAGAACTCCGGGGTAGACACTTCATGGACAGGGTTCCTTGAAAGCTGGTTTGGTAAATGGAAAAATATTGTCATTTCTCCATTAACATCCTTCATAGTGATTACATGAGTATTGACTGGATTGGGATGCTGTATCACCCCCTGTATTCGAGGGCTGGCTCAAAAACTAATAGAAACTGCCCTTACAAAGAAAATGCAGATGGTATTCGAGGTGATTCCTCAGAAGGAGATTGAGGAAGAAGAAGTGGATATTGATCTAATAAATACCTTCATGGCCTGAACGGACCCCCGCTGATGAACAGATTGCATAAAGTCAGGAGAAAGTACAATGTCGTGAGGGAACCAGGGAAGTGTTCGGAACAGGGGAATTTTTGGGGGGAAATTGTCAATAATTTGTTGGGAAATTGTAAAAATAGGAGGAAAATGATAGAAAAATTCATTCCTACAGCTATCGGGATTGTACCTTTAATTAATGCTTTAAAGATGTTAGCATGTAGTAGCTGAGAGAACATAGATAAGAACTGTTCTCATAACATTCCATGATAATGCTATCATCCTGTATATGTGTTTCCAAACAATAAGGTCTTATTTTTTACTTTGGCAGGTGGTCTCCTCCCTATAAACTCCCTGCCTCCCTAACCTTCATTCATGTAATGCAATATTACTAACCATGTGTGTTACGGCTGTTTATGAGTACAGGTGCACAACCTTTTATCCGAAAGCCTTGGGACCAGACACTTTTCGTAATTCGGAATTTTTCGGCTTTCGGAATGGTAGATTTTTAGCGTAGATTTTAACGGCTGGCTCAGTGGTAGAGTGCTCGGCTCATATCCGCAAGGTCGCGAGGTTGCGCCTCGATCCCGGCAGTTACTCGATCACGAGTTTGAGGCTTCAATGTAGTTTTTTTCTTGCAGAATAGGAGAGAATAGGGAGGGTTAGGCTGGGATCATTCTCTGCGAGATGATCTTAGTGCGGGAGACAAGTGTAGGAGAGGTGCACTGACTGTGTGGGCAGAACTTTGGAAGTGATTGCCCACCATTCTCAAAAGCCGCTGTGTCTCCCTGTCCCTGGGATAGCAGGGGGCGATCAAACAGCACAATACCCCCCTCCCCCTCCAACTCCAGAGTAACCCGCTCCCCTATGGGCCGCTACGGCGACAAGTGGCAGTTCGCCCACAGCCCGAGCTGCGACCCCTCATCCGCTACCCCAAGAACAAGACGTACCTTGCACACCATCAACTTCTGACCCTACATGTTCCTCTGGAGTTGGAGCGGGGCTGGGCTGGAGTTGCTGATCTGGGATCTCCGTGCTTGCATTGGGCCTGGGGGTCGGTGTCCCGATGAGGGGGCGTAGCTCGGGCTGTGGGCGAACTGCCACTTGTCGCCGTAGCGGCCCATCGGGGAGCGGCTTCTAGTGATCCTGATGTCTTCGGCCACCCCTCTGTACAGGAGCTGAGACTGGGAACTGTAACGCCCTTGCAGGTGAACAGGAGAGTGGGGTTGTTTGCAGTTGCAGAGGGAGAGGGCAAGGGCGGTACAGTTCCCAGTCTCAGCTCCTGTCCAGGGGGGTGGCCGGAGACGTCAAGACCAACAGGAATCTGCTCCCCGATGGGCCGCTACAGCGACAAGTGGCAGTTCGCCCACAGCCCGAGCTGCGCCCCCTCATCCGCAACCCGGGTTCCTCTGGAGTTGGAACGGGGTTGGGCTAGAGTTGCTGCTGGCTGTGGGTCTCGGCGACAGATAGCACAATGGGCTAAGAGTTCGGCTGGCGACCGGAAGGTAGCCGGTTCAAATCCCGCTTGGAGTGCATACTGTCGTTGTGTCCTTGGGCAAGACACTTCACCCACCTTTGCCTGTAATGGAATGTAATTACGGCGGCAGGCGCGGGCACACCGCGACGCCCTGTGTCTCCCTTTCAAGGGAGATGCTAAAAATGCATTTCGTTGTCTCTGTACTGTACACTGACAATGACAATAAATTGAATCATTTCATTTTTTTTTTTCTGGGATCTCCGTGCTTGCAGTGGGCCTGGTGGTCGGTGTCCCGTTGGTCCTGACGTCTCCGGTGACTGGCACTGACCTGCTGTCATCGCCGACGTGAAGACAGCGCAAAGCCCCCGCGCCGGTGCAATGGGCTGGAGAGAGGAGGGAAGGGGTCACACACATGTCCGGGAAGCAGAGGGGTGTAGGTGGGGTGAAACTGAAGGGAGAGACAATCTGCTGCTGCCTGCCCGCTGAGTTAAAATGTTCCCATGGTAGACTCACAATACACTGTGTATCGCTGCAGGTCAAGAGCCAGGAGCTATCCAGGACCACACTCACCCCAACAACAGTCTGTTTTCCCTGCTGCCCTCAGGGAAACGGTACCGGCTGCTCAGGGCCAACACAGAGAGAATGAGGAGGAGTTTCTTTCCCCAGGCCATGAGACTGCTGAACGAGTACTGAGTGTCGCCGCCCCCCCCCCCCCCCCCCAGCCCCCCAACGGCCAAACCCTCCCCACCCTCCTCACCAGCACCTGCACCCCTGCCCAAACCCCCCGCCCTGCCTTGCTACCATCAAACACACACACATGAGACTGAACTGGATGGAACACGCTGTCATCACAGGTGTTCCACGGCACTTGTCACTTTGCTTGTAACAGCACTACTTGTTATGTGGTATATTTATGGGGTATGTGTTATATGTGGGTACTGTTTTATGTGGGTTATGTGGTATCTATGGAGTACATATTTATTATGTGTTATATGTGGGTATTGTTTCATGTGGGTTATGTGTAAGTGGGGAACCATGCACAACTGGACAGGCACTTAAGCATTTCACTACTGGTTATACATGTATAATTGAGTATGTGACCAATAAACTTTTATTATTATTATTATTATCCCTTCCTAGTGCCTCACCCCCGGGACCCCAACCCGCATTGCCAGAAATGACCCCCGACCCCACGTTGCTTGGGATGACCCGATCCTGACACAATATTGCCAGGGTACCATGACCTTTCTCGGTCACGCACCTATGAAAGCCTTCGCTGGCTCCAACAGCAGGAGCGAGAGAGCGGGCAGGACAGCGACGAGGCCACGCAAGGTGCCGGCACAGGCCCAGTCGGCAGCCTCGGGCCCTCGCCTGATGTGCTGCTAGCTGCGGGTTGGTCTTGCTATAGGGTGATTTCATGAAAGGTCACTGGAGCGTAGATCCTGACCCATGTGACCGCAAATTATAACTGGAGGATACTCGTCACTTCCGGTACATGTTAGTGAATGGGAAAACACGCACTTTCACACCCGTTAAAAACATTGAAAACGGACAGTTTTTGAGCTGCAATTTACTGTGCCAGTCGGGGTGACCGTGAGGCACAGCTACCTAAATTTACAGTCCAAGGAAAGATAGAAACTAAGGTAAATTCAAGAGGGAGCTGAAGGTGCAAAGACAGCGGAAGTGCTTTGTCGTGGAGATTTAAAGATCCAAAATATCGGGAATTATCGTGTTTGCTCGCTGCATTTCATCAAAAGTAAGGCATTATTGACTTTTTTATCTTTCCCCTCACAGCACCCCTTCTCTCTCCCCCACTCTCACCCTTTCTCTCTCCTTCCCTCCACCTCCACCTTTCCCCCCTCACCCACCCTCCCTCTTACCCTGCTCTCCACCCCCCTATCCCTCTTGCGCCTCTCTCTGTGTCTCTCTCTCTGTCTCTGCCTCTTCTCTCTCTACCCTCACTCTCTACCCGCCCCCCTTCCCCCCCCCCCCCTCTCTAGATGTGACTGCAAGTTGGGGGCTATGCGTCAGTAGATAGGGTGGTTATGGGGTAAAAGGAGCAAATTAATAATATTAATATAATATCAAGGGGGGTAATTAGCGTGAGTGCGGGGGGGGGGATAGTTAGTGTGTGACGCTGCATGCCACCTCCCCCCCACAACCGCACGTTGGGGGAACAGACCCAACGGGTCTGCACTTGGTCTAGTATATATATACACACACACACATATATATTTATATATATATATAGATATAGTTCTATGTATATATATATATATATATATACACACATATATTTCTCCACTCATCTACCTAGCCATCTACCTATCTATATATCTATTAATGAAATCCTAATATTGTGAATACAATATCCATGAACACATGTCAAGATATTTTTCCGTTCTATATTAGTGCATACAGACCTACATATTTAAATTCAGCAGATAAATTAGTCAAATAACATACTTTTGCTTTTTTTTGAGGCATAACCATATATATAACCATATAACAATTACAGCACGGAAACAGGCCATCTTGACCCTTCTAGTCCATGCCGAACACGTATTCTCCCCTAGTCCCATATACCTGCGCTCAGACCACAACCCTCCATTCCTTTCCGGTCCATATAACTATACAATTTATTTTTAAATGATAAAAACGAACCTGCCTCCACCACCTTCACCGGAAGCTCATTCCACACGGCCACCACTCTCTGAGTAAAGAAGTTCCCCCTCATGTTACCCCTAAATTTCTGTCCCTTAATTCTCAAGTCATGTCCCCTTAACGACACATTTGTTTATCAGCAATATATTGCATGAACGTCTGCAATTTCAAATAATTTTAAATTGAAATTCATAAACAAACACTTTTTATTTCCGTCATTCTTGGTAATATTTACATAATTTTGTGCATAAGATATACAATGTTGCACTGTTTCGCATATCAGCTCACTAATCAGGTAAATGATTCAATGTATTCAAACAATGATAGCCCCCCCTTGCTTATCCCAAAGGACAAAATTTCCAACATATACAATAATAAAGAAAACGTCATTTGCACAATTATGTGTGGGTAACGAGAGGTTCTCATTCTTCCTCTTGAGTAACCAATGTCATTCATGGTAATATTTACATAACTTACATAATATTAAGCCTCTGAAACGTCTGTCTTCCCAACGCTGGTTATTCAAGAGGAAGAATGAGAACCTCCCATTACACATACAAAATTGTGCAAATGACAATTGATTTATTATTGTTTATGTTGGAAATGTTGTCCTTTGGAGTAAGCAAGGGGTGGGATATCATTGTTTTGAAATATGTTGAAAAATCCTTTTATACCGCTCGAAATAAATAAATCGATAAATAATTAAATAGATAAATAAATAAATAGATAAATGGATGAATAAATAAGTAGATAAATAGATCAATAAATAGATAAATAAATTAATAAAATGACGCAAATAAAAAGTGTTTTCCTTGTACATGAAGTTCACTTTAGAATTATTTGAAATTGCTGGTATTGATGCAGTGCAATATAATGCTCACCCACAAATGTGTCATTATGAGAAGTCTCACAAAAAAGCAAAAGCATGTTATTTGACCAACTTATCGGCTGAATTTAAATATGTAGGTATGTATGCATTACATTATATTACACTAATATAGAAAGAAAGAATGGAAAAATATCTTGACATGTGTTCATGGATATTTTATTCATAATATTATTACATTTTATTCACAATAATATTCACAATATACATATATGAAACCCTATATATATATATCCTCCGCAGACCCGGTGGACGGGAACATTGGGAGCTCGCAGGACCCTGGTGGGAGACCGCTTTTTCGAGCACCGCAACGGCGACTTCTCCCGCTGGAATCGCGGGTTTAAGGACATGGAGCCGGGGCCTAACATCGCCCGGCGTGGCTAAACGGCCTCAGGACTTACCATCGCCTGCCGGGGGCTTTAACATCTGAGCCCCAGTTCGCCTCGACACTGCAGTTGGACTGCTGGACCACGGGAGTGGGAACAAAGGGAAGAGATAAAGACTTTGCCTTCCATCACAGTGAGATGTCGGAGACTCACTGTGATGGATGTTTATGTAAAACTGTGTTAAGTGTGGGTCTTGGATTGTGTGTAATCTGTAGAAATGATATTTTGTTCAAACCTAGGTTTGAATGACAATAAATTGCATTCTATTCTATTCTATTCTAATATTCACAATATTAGGATTTCATATGTGTGTGTGTATATATATGTATATATGTGTGTGTGTGTGTGTATATCTATCTATATAATATTAAAACTGTGTGTGTGTGTGTTTCTGCCTGACTTGTGGGTGCCAGCCTGTGGGTGTCAGCCTTTGATTCGTTGCTACGCCAACACCAGACCCAGAAACGCCCAGATTATTTTTCAATTTAGGTAGATATTTCACTTTTCATTCCAACCAACCACTCCTCATTAAATTTTTGTTGTGTTTATGTACCCATTTTTAATAAAATCCTTCTCCACCCCCATCCCCCCCCCCCCCCCCCCACTCACTCATTTTGTCGCCTCCTGCTGGCCAGCGACCATAACGGCTGCTGGCACTGGCCTCTCGCCTCAAAGACGCCATTTAAAAACAGCCGCATGCTGAGTGCTCGAATCTTCAGTTGGAGGACCACGTCTCCCGTGGGGGCTACGGGTAGGGAACGGCTGCGTTGGGGGAGCAGACTCAATATATATATCTAGTATATATATATATATAATTCACAACTTTTAAAAATCTATTCCCTGCACGGGAGACCCGATCTTTTCCCTGTCGGGTCTCCGTTGTCGGAACGACCTGGGGGCTCCAGTCGCGGAGCCTGCGGAGCTGCGGACTTACCATCGTGGGGCTGGTCGGCCTCGGAGCGTGGGGAGCAGTGGTAGCACTCTGCTGCGGCCCGACTCCGGAGCTCGGAAGCTCCAGCTGCAGCCGCAGGTCCGGTGGACTGTGATATCGGGAGCTCGCGGGTCCAGGTGGGAGACCGCTTTCCGGAGCTCCCGCAACGCAACTTCTCCACCCCGTGTCGCATGGTTGGAATGACCCGGAGCGGGGCCGTACATCGCCCGGCATGGCTTTAATGGCTGCGGGACATTCCAACCAAAGATCCTAGAGGGACAAGATAGACCACTCCTTCGAAATTCAACGAGCTGACGTGTAGTACGCAACGGAACGTCACGGCCGCCATTTGTTACAGCGACACTCGACTTCCGGTATTCCACCCGCTGTGATTCAAAGCAAAGATTATAGAGCTCCGCTATAATCTTTGATCCAAAGCAAAGATCCTCAAGTATCTTGTAGCGGGAACAGACCCCTCCTTTGTGTAGTTTCCCTTGCCTTGTATTGCTTTAACACACACTGCAAAAAATTAAATTTAACGTATATATATTTAATATATTTATATGAATGTGTGTCTGTGTGAGAGGCAAGTTAGAGATAATAGTTTATTCTCATGTATCAGAAGCAACTTTGATTTAAATCATCACTATTAATTTATTTGTCTTGTAAGATGATATACATAAACCATAAAGGCAATTATATATATAATTATATAGTAATAATAAATATATGCATATATATATATTTATACACACACATATATACACACATACACAAATGCACATACATATTGATACATTTATATGCATACATATATACACATATATAAACATATATATATATATACACACATATACATGCATATATACACATACATGCATATATACACATACATATATATTTATATATATTATCATTTTCCAACGATCAATAGATTTACGATCAGCTCCTGTGGATTGGAGGATAGCTAATGCTATCCCACTTTTCAAGAAAGGAGCGTGAGAGAAAACGGAAAATTACAGACCAGTTAGCCCGACTTTGGTGGTGTGAAAGATGCTGGAGTCAATTATTAAAGATGCAATAATGGGGCATTTGGATAGCAGTAAAAGGATCTGTCCAAGTCAACATGGGTTTATGAAAGGAAAATCATGTTTGACTAATCTTCTGGATTTTTTTGCCACAAGGCTTGGTGTTGGGGCTGCAACAGTTTACCATATATATTAATGATTTTGAAAAGGGAATTAGGAGCAAAACTAATGCATACATACCTACATATGTACCCATGCGCTGCTGTGACCCGAGCCCCGGAGATTCGGAGGCTCCAACCGCAGGCCTGGCAGACAGTAATATCGGAGCCTGCGGGTCCCTGCTGGGAGACCGCTTTTCGGGGCTTCCGCAACGGCAAATTATTCCGCCCGAGTAGTGGGGGTCGAGGATGACCTGGAGCGGGGCCTTACATCATCGCCCGGCGTGGCTTAAATGGCTGCGGCACTTTTCTAGCGCACGCCGGGGGCTCCAACAACCTCTATGAGGTTCAAGTGACAAATAAATTGTATTGTGTATTGTGTATATTTAAATTAATCTGGCAAGTTGGTCAAATAACATGGGCACCTTCTTGCTTTTTTTGCGACATGGATTTTTTAAATGTGAATGTCTCATATCAACACATTTGTGGGTCAACAGTATTTTGTATCAACCCCCACAATTTCAAATAATTCTCAATTGAACTTCTTAAACAGGAAAACAATTTTTATTTACATCATTTTGTGCACGACATATACAGGCTTGCAGAATTTGCAGAATTTAGAATATCAGATAATCAATAAAAGTGATGTCACATTCTACACATTTCAAACAAAGGACAAAATTTGCAGCTTATACACAATCAATAGACTAAGTGGGACCCGTTGGGATAAGATTTACACAATTCACATTATTCTGTGCGCGAGTTATACAGGGTTGCAGTTCAGCATATCAGCTAACCAGTGAAAGTGATGTACAATTTAACGTATGTAACACAATGATAGCCCCACCCCTGCTTCACCAAACAGCAAAATGTCCAACATAGATACAATAATAAATAAATCGCCATTCGCATTATATTTGTGCAGTTAGCAAATCACAATTTCACACAATGTACATAAGAGGGCAGTTATTTCACAAATACTCCGCAGTTCGGTGTAGATCATGTCCAATGTCGACATCTGAAATTACAGAAAATATCTGCAGTCAATATGCTCTTATTCTGCATTAAATAACAGAGATATAGAAAGAAAATGCTCTTGAGAAGATTTCTACAAGGATGTTGCCATGAGGACTCAACTATCTGAGCTCAATGAACTAACCAGAAGTAATAAATGTTTTCTTACCTTTCCTCCTTAATGGGGAACCTGAAGAAAGACAAGTCAATTGCCCACATTGCCGATTGCCGATTGTTTTTTGCAGGAGTGGTCCATCTTGAGCACATGGTATTGGTGGTAGGGTGATCACATGGATAGAAAATTGATTGGTAGACAGGAAGCAAAGAGTAGGAGTGAACGGGTCCTTTTCAGAATGGCAGGCAGTGTCGAGTGGAGTGCCGTAAGGTTTGTTATTGGGGCCGCAACTGTTTACCATATATATTAATGATTTGGAAGAGTGAATTAGGAGCAACACTCGCAAGTTTGCAAATGACACAAAGCTGGGTGGCAGTGTGAACTGTGAAGAGGATGTTAGGAGGTTGCAGGGTGACCTGGACAGGTTGAGTGAGTGGGCAGATGCATGGCATGTGCAGTATACTATAGATAAATGTGAGGTTATCCACTTTGAAGGCAAAAACAAGGGGGCTGATTATTATCTCAATAGATTTAGGTTAGGTAAGGGGGATGTGCAGCGAGACCTGGGCGTCCTTGTACACCGGCCACTGAAAGTTGGCTTAGAGGTACAGCAGGCAGTAAAGAAAGCTATGGAATGTTGGCCTTCATAACAAGAGGATTTCAGTATAGAGTGAAGAGGTTCTTCTGCAGCGTAGGTTTACGAGATTGATCCCTGGGTTGGTGGGACTGTATATGAGTAAAGATTGAAAAGACTAGGCTTGTATTCACTGGAGTTTAGAAGGATGAGGGGGAATCTTATAGAAACATATTAAATTATTAAAGGACTGGGCAAGCTAGATGCAGGAGAAATGTTCCCAATGTTGGGTGAGTCCAGAACCAGGGGCCAGTCTTAGAATAAAGGGCAGGTAATTTAAGACTAAGGTGAGAAGAAACTTTTTCACCCAGAGAAATGTGTGAATTTATGGAATTCCCTGCCACAGAGGGCAGTGGAAGCCTAGTCACTGGATGGATTTAAGAGAGAGTTAGATAGAGCTCTAGCGGCTAGTGAAGTCAAGGAATATGGGGAGAAGGCAGGCACGGGTTATTGATAGGGGACGATCACCCACGATCACAATGAATGGCGGTGCTAGCTTGAAGGGCCAAATTGACTCCTCCTGCATCTATTTTCTATGTTTCTATGTTTGCTCCACTATAGGATCTGTGCAGAGGCCGAAGGGAAGATCCTATCTTTGGGCAGAAGCAAGATACTCCCACAGAGTATCCATTCCTGCCCATTAGGTTCCCATTGTGATGAAGAACACGCAGGCATGAAAAGTGGAAAAATGATTTATTAAAGTTTAACATCTCTTAAAATATAACAACATTTTAAATGTCAAAGATGAGTATAATTCTTTCTTGCTGTGCCTCTTGTTGCTGCTCACTGCATCTTTATGTCTCTTTGTTGTTGATAAAAAAAAGAGACAATTTCAATAGACAGAGATTCAGCGGTCAGACTTTAACAAAGAAAATCTGATAATTTATATCAGGTCATCATTCAATGAAGCACACTTTTATAAAAGCACGCATATATACAAACACACAGACTCACACACATCTATACACACACACACGCACACACAGACTCGCACACACACAGACTCACTCAAATGTTTAAAGCCTCCTGTAGAGGCTCCTGCTGTTGAAGCAAATACGTGCTTTAAATAACGTCCAACAATAACACTCACCATTGACAGAGTAGTCAGCTCTCTTGAATTATTCAGCGGTGTCTTCACTCGGTGCCTTCTGCAGTCAGCGCCATCTTGCCACGAACCTGAAAGTACCCACTCAGCACCACATTGCCGCTTTATCCATCCGCATACTGTTGCGACGATTTTAAGAGCCAAGCCAATCAGTCCAACACTTTGCAAGCAGCCAACACATTTTCAGAAGAGTCTTTAAAAGCCAAGACAATTTGGCAAACACTTTGCAAGTAGCCAACACATTTTCTGAAGAGTCTTTAAAAGCCAAGACAATTTGGCAAACACTTTGCAACCACATCAAGGGGGCTTGCCGTGGAGTAATATAGTAATATAGATAAATAAATCGTCATTGGCACGATTTTGTATGGGTAACAATCAAAACTACGTAGATAAACAACCTGTGCGGACCAACTGGCTGGAGTTTTTACGGACATTTGCAATCTCTCACTTCCGAGGTCTGAGGTTCCCACCTGCTTCAAAAGGGCATCAAAAACCTAGACCCACTGCAGTTCGCTTACTGCCACAACAGATCAACGGTGGACGCAATCTCGCTGGCCCTCCACTGTGCTCTGGACCACTTGGACAACAAAAACTAATATGTCAGGCTCTTATTCATTGAGTACATCTCGGCATTTAATACATACATCCCCTCCAAGCTGGTTACCAAACTCGCGGAAGTGGGTTTCTGCGCATCCCTCTGCAATAGGATCCTCAACTTCCTCATTCTCAGACCACAGTCTGTTCGTATTGGTGGAAATGTGTTAAGACTCGATAACTATCAGCACGGGAGCACCTCAAGGCTGCGAGCTCAGCCCCCTGCTGCACTCACTCTATATTGATGACTGCATAGCCAGTCATAATCCGAACTCCATCATCAAGTTCGCTGATGACACCACTGTTGTGGGACGTATCACTGATGGGGATGAGTCAGAGTATAGAAGAGAGATCGAGCAACTGTCCATATGGTGCCAGCACAATAACCTGGCCCTCAACACCAGCAAACCCACGGAAATAATTGTGGACTTTGGAAGGAGTAGGATGGTGACCCACAGTCCCGTTTATATCAACGGGTGGATGGTTGAAAGGGTCAAGAGCTTCAAATTCCTGTGTGTGCACATCTATGAAGATCTTTCCTGGTCCGAGAACACTGGTGCAATTATTAAGAAAGCACATCAGCGCCTCTACCGTAGAAGATTACGGAGAGTCGGTTTGTCAATGAGGACTCTCTCTAACTTCTACAGGTGCACAGTAGAGAGCATGCTGACCGGTTGCATCGTGGCCTGGTTACGCAACTTGAGCACCCATAGAGTAAGACTACAAAAAGTAGTAAACACTGCCCAGTCCATCATCGGCTCTGAACTCCCTTTCATCGAGGGGATTTACCGCAGTCTCTGCCTGAAAAAGGCTGGCAGTATCATCAAGGACCCACACCATCCTGGCCACACACTCATCTCCCTGCTACCTTCAGGTAGAAGGTACAGGAGCCTGAAGACTGCAACAACCAGGTTCAGTGATAGCAACTTCCTCACAGCCATCAAGCTATTAAACTTGGCTCTGACAAAACTCTGAACATTAATAGCCCAGTATCTGTTATTTGCACTTTATCAGTTTATTTATTCATGTGTGTATATATTTATATAATGGTGTATGGACACACAGATCTGTTTTGTATTCAATGCCTACTATGTTCTCTTGTGCTGAAGCAAAGCCAATAATTTCATTGTACCAAGAGTGACCATAATATGGTTGAGTTCTTCATTAGGCAGGCAGTGACTAGTGGGGTACCGCAAGGCTCAGTACTGGGACCCAAGCTATTTACAATATATATTAATGATCTGGATGAGGGAATTGAAGGCAATATCTCCAAGTTTGCGGATGACACTAAGCTGGGGGGCAGTGTTAGCTGTGAGGAGGATGCTAGGAGACTGCAAGGTGACTTGGATAGGCTGGGTGAGTGGGCTAATGTTTGGCAGATGCAGTATAATGTGGATAAATGTGAGGTTATCCATTTTGGTGGCAAAAACAGGAAAGCAGACTATTATCTAAATGGCGGCCGACTAGGAAAAGGGGAGATGCAGCGAGACCTGGGTGTCATGGTACACCAGGCATTGAAAGTAGGCATGCAGGTGCAGCAGGCAGTGAAGAAAGCGAATGGTATGTTAGCTTTCATAGCGAAAGGATTTGAGTATAGGAGCAGGGAGGTTCTACTGCAGTTGTACAGGGTCTTGGTGAGACCACACCTGGAGTATTGCGTACAGTTTTGGTCTCCAAATCTGAGGAAGGACATTATTGTCATAGAGGGAGTGCAGAGAAGGTTCACCAGACTGATTCCTGGGATGTCAGGACTGTCTTATGAAGAAAGACTGGATAGACTTGGTTTATACTCTCTAGAATTTAGGAGATTGAGAGGGGATCTTATAGAAACTTACAAAATTCTTAAGGGGTTGGACAGGCTAGATGCAGGAAGATTGTTCCCGATGTTGGGGAAGTCCAGGACAAGGGGTCACAGCTTAAGGATAAGGGGGAAATCCTTTAAAACCGAGATGAGAAGAACCTTTTTCACATAGAGAGTGGTGAATCTCTGGAACTCTCTGCCGCAGAGGGTAGTCGACTTCAGGAGGGCGCAGCCAGAGCTTACACCGCTCAACATTAGTGGCACTGCAGTGGAGAGAGTGGAGAGCATAAAGTTCCTCGGTGTGCAGATAACGGACAACCTCACCTGGTCCAGGAACACCACTGGGACCGTCAAACGGGCCCATCAGCGACTGCACTTCCTGAGGAAACTAAAACAGGCCTCACTCCCCACCAACATCCTCAGGACTTTCTACAGGGGCACGGTGGAGTCTGTACTCACGTACTGCATCAATACGTGGTACTGCACCTGCAACTGCTCGGACAGGAAGGCTCTGCAGAGGGTAGTGAGGGGAGCAGAGAGGATTATTGGCGTCTCCCTACCCTCGGTACAAGAACTGTTCCAGAGCCGCTGTCTGAAGAAAGCACAGAGAATTGCCAAGGACAAACTGCACCCCCTCCACACACACCTGGATCTCTTGCCATCAGGCAAGAGATATCGAAGCATCAAAGCCCGGACTACGAGGCTGCTAAACAGCTTCCTACCACAGGCTGTGAGGCTGCTAAACAGTCACTCTGCACTCACAGTCACTTGACTTGACTCTGCGGCTGGCACGGACACTTTAATAACTGGCACTGGCCACTCAAATCAGCGGCCCCGGACATTTTTTTATGATTGGTTTACTGTTTTTAACATTGTGTTTTTTACCTGATTTTAACTATTTATTCTGTTCCATCAGGGACTGGATTGTTTTTTTTTAGTGTTATTATGTGAGAAGTGTTTTAAATTTCATGTGCGAGGCTCCGCTATTCACTGGGAAACGTCTTTTCATTTTGCACTGTACTTGTTGCTTGCAAGATGACAATAAAGGTTGATTGATTGATTGATTGATTGATTGATTGATAGTCGAGGCCAGTTCATTGGCTATATTTAAGAGGGAGTTAGATGTGGCCCTTGTGGCTAAGGGGATCAGAGGGTATGGAGAGAAGGCAGGTACGGGATACTGAGTTGGATGATCAGCCATGATCATATTGAATGGCGTTGCAGGCTCGAAGGGCCGAATGGCCTACTCCTGCACCTAATTTCTATGTTTCTATTATTTTCCAACGATCAATAGATTTACGATCAGTTCCTGTGGATTGGAGGATAGCTAATGCTATCCCACTTTTCAAGAAAGGAGCGAGAGAGAAAACGGGGAATTACAGACCAGTTAGCCTGACTTTGGTGGTGTGAAAGATGCTGGAGTCAATTATTAAAGATGTAATAATGGGGCATTTGGATAGCAGTAAAATGATTAGTCCAAGTCAACATGGATTTATGATTTTACAATGCATTTAAGCCTCTCCCATTTTTATGAGATGAATTCCTGGAATATGTAAGAAGTTTATTGTAACCTAGTGCTACTTGCCTGAACAATGGATGATATATCACTTAAATGCAATTGTTTTCAGTTGTGTGGAGAGACCTGTATATTGAAAATGCGTTTTGGCTCTAAAATGTCAATTTACCTTAAATGTAGAAGAGCTTATTAAAATCTTCTTACAAAGACCATTAAGTATTTTCTATCTATCCTCTTTTGGACCCAAGGCATAGCAGAGCTGCCAACTCTCACGAAGAGGTAAAGGAGGGAGAGATGGAAGGGAGGGAGAGAGGGAAGGGAGGGAGATCGCGAAGAGAGGGGGAGAGAGAGAGAGAGAGAGATCGAGAGAGAGATCGAGAGAAGAGAGGGGAGCGAGAGATCGAGAGGAGGGGAGAGAGAGATCGAGAGAAGAGAGGGAGAAGGGGGAGGGAGAAGGGGAAAGGGGGGGACAGGGAGAAGGGGGGAGGGAGAAGGGGGACAGGGACAAGGGGGAGAGGGAGAAGGGGGAGAGGGAGAGTGGAACGATAGCACATTATAACGCGCAGCCGTCCCATTCCGACCAAAGATTATAGAGCAGAGCTCCACTAGTATCTTTGATTGCGGCCGCCGCCACCGAACCCCCCGGCCCACCATTGCACCCAAAGATGATAGAGCAGAGTTATATAATATTTGATTGCACCCTTCTTCACGGCGGGCTTGTGATCTTTGCTTGTGATGTCTTGTATGTATGTGAGTGTTGTTTGCTATGTCCCTATGTTCGAGGAATATAATGGGTAACAGCCGCCCATTCTCGGACTCGAAAAATCTCCTGGTCAATCACTGGACCTGATGTGTCCGCGGGCCATATTGTGCAGACTAATCCCATACAAAACAAAACCAAAAACGTACAGAGGTGTTAAAATTGTCTTTATTATTGTGGTGAGTAAAGAACTATTAAAAATAAGTCTAATAACTTTCTAATGTACCGACAAACCCAGTTTCTCAATGGCCGTTGATGGCAGAACAGAAAATAACATTTTCACGACAGAATATCGACTGAAAATAATAAAAATATTTTCTCACCTTTCTTTTTTATTGGGGAACCTAAAGAATGACAGGTTGGGTCGTTTAGATTTACGATTAGAATACTTGATAGCAGAGCAGTGAGACGTAGATTTAGCTGAGGACGCCATTACAGCCCAATAAATGCTTAACAAAATGGCGTCGACGGTCACACACGTCATACTACGCGTTTTTCGAGGAGTGGTCTATCTTGTCCCTCTAGGATCTTTGATTCCAACGCCTGCCGGGGCTGCAACATCGTGACATCGCTCCGTACAGCGCCCCACACGGCCTAAAATGGCCGTGGGGCTTGCCATCGCCAGCCTGGGGCTTCAACATCGGGAGAAAAATGATGCAGGGGAGAGAAAAGACTTTACCTTCCATCACAGTCAGGAGGATGTTCACTGTGATGGATGTTTGTGTGAATTAAATTGGTTATGGCTAGTAGGAATCGTTTTTGTTTGTATGGCATTAGAAACAGAGTTTCGTTTGAGCCTCACTGAGGTTCAAATGACAATATTTATTGCTTTTTATTCTTCTCTAAATGAATGAATAAAAATAAATAACTAGATAAATAAATAGATAAATAAACATATAAATAAATAGATGGATAAATAAAATGATGAAAAATAAAAAGTGTTTTCCTTGTTTATGAAGTTCAATTTAGAATTATTTAAATTCTATACATATGAGGAGAGAGAGGGAGAGAGGGGAGAGGGGGAGAGGGAGGGAGAGACAGAGAGAGAGACAGACAGTGAGAGAAATTAATATTGAATTGCTAAACTTGCTATTGTGTTGTACTGCTTACAGCTGCAAGAATCTGTAGCAATCAATAAAGGGCTATAGGCCTATTGCGAGTTTATGTACAGGGGCATATCTATCAATGCACTTAATACTTGTATTTATACTTATGCATCCTAAATATGTATTTCATGTTTTATACTTTGGCAATATAACACATTTCATCATGCCAATAAAGTTTTTAAATTGAAAAATTTAAATTGAAAGAGACAGACAGAGACAGAGAGTGAGAGACAGAGAGAGAGACAGAGAGAGAGAGACAGACAGAGAGACAGACAGAGATACAGACAGAGAGACAGAGAGAGAGACAGAGAGAGGGAGACAGAGAGAGAGACAGAGAGAGAGAAAGACAGAGAGAGGGAGACAGAGAGAGAGAGAGAGAGAGAGAGAGAGACAGAGAAAAAAGTTGCTAAACAAATTAGAGGGAATCACAAGAAAGAAACTAGAGAAAAAAAAATATGTATGTATGTGTGTGTATAAATATATATATACACATCACATATATATATATATTATATACATTTTTATAAACATAAATTAGTCATCAAAATTGCTTGACAAATATAGGTCTATGAGATCTTGTCGACATCTGAAATTAGAGACAATATCATATAGGATTAACTAATAAGAAAAACAGGTGATACCTGCAGAATGAATGATTTATCACTTAAATGCAATTGTTTTCAGTTGTGGGGAGAGACCTGTACATTGAAGATGCATTTTGCCTCTAATATGTCAATTTAACTTAAATGTAGGCCAGCTTATTAAAATTGTCTTTCATGGACCATTTAAGTATTTTCTTTCTATTCACTTTTGGTCTAAGACACTAGCAGAGCTGCCAACTCTCACGCAGGGAGATAATGAGTCAGAGAGAGAGAGAGAGAGAGGCAGATAAGGCAGAGACAGAGGACAGAGAGAGAGAGAGGAAAGGGACACAGAGAGAGAGGGCAGAGGCAGAGTGAGAGAGAGAGGGGCAGAGACAAAGAAGGGGGCAGAGAGAGGGAAGCAGAGAGAGGGGGCAGTGAGAGAGAGAGAGGGCAGAGAGAGAGAGGGAGAGAAAGGGCAGAGACAGAGGGCAGAGAGAGAGAGAGAGATGGCAGACAGAGAGGGCAGAGACAGAGAAAGGTCAGAGACAGCGAGAAAGGTCAGATAGAGAGAGGGGGACAGAGAAAGAGAAGGGGGCAGAGAGAGGCAGAGAGAGAGAGAGGGGGGGAAGCAGAGAGGGGGGCAGTGAGAGAGAGAGAGGGCAGAGAGAGAGAAAGGGCACAGAGAAATAGAGAGAGATGGGCAGTGAGAGAGAGGGGGGCAGAGAGAGAGGAAGAAGGGAGGGGAGAAAGAAGGGGAGAGAGAGAAGTGAGAGAGAGAGAAGGGAGAGAGAGAGAAGGGAGAGAGAGAGAGAGAGAGAGAGAGAAAGAAGGGAGAGAGAGGGGAGAGAGATAGGGAGAAGGGAGAGAGAGAAGGGGAGAAACAATGGAGAGAGAAAGGAGAGAAAGAAGGGAGAGAGAGAAGGGAGAGAGGAATGGTGGCACGTTATAACTCACTGCCATCCCATTCTGATCTCCGCCGCCGAACCCCCACCCCACAATTGCACCCTTCTTCACGGCGTCCCTGTGATGTCTCAGCTCTGACAATTTGAGGGACCTGACCATTAATAACACTAAGAGCAGCCCCGGGATGCCGCGCACCCCGACTCGAATCTGAGCTTGAGAAATCTCGTAGTGGACCTAATGTGTCCTGCGGGCCATATTTTGGAGACCCCTGCCTTATAAGAACATAAACAAAAAATGAACACAACTGTAAAGATTGATGACTTTATTATTGTGGTAAGTATAGATCTATTAAAATAATTCTAATAACTTTCAAATGTACCAACAAACCTAGTTTCCCAATGACCGTTGAAGGGAGAACAGAAAATAAAATTTTCAAGGCAGAATAATATTGACAAAAATCAATAATATTTTCTCACCTTTCTTTGTTATTGGGGAACCTGAAGAAAGACAGGTAGGGTCGTCTACACTGGCGATTACAGCAATTTATAGTAGAACAGTGAGCTGTAGATGTAGACCATGATGGTAGTCTAGGTAACACATCAAAATGGCACGAAAAATCACCCATGATAAATTACTTTTTTTTCGCTGAGTGGAGTATCTTGCTCCGCTGTATGATCTTTGGTACCAAGAACTTGTTGGCTTCCAGCGAGAGTCACTCTCCCCATCAGACCCTTCCTGCATGGTTGTAATCTCACTCTCAATGCATGCTGACCTCTGGGCAGCTGTGATGCGGATAAGACAATTGTCCATCTCTTTGTGGATTGTGCATTTGCAAAGATAGGCAGGAAAAAGACTCAACGGTCCTTGTCGAAGTTCATCCCGAACGGTTGTGTAACAGATCTACCAGCTTTTCTCTCCTCCCTTTTTCTTTCCCTTTTTTCTCTTATTTCCTCCTTTTCTCTCCCCTTTCTCCCTCCCCGTCTCTGCCCTCTCTCTGACTCTCTGACCCCTCTCTCCCTGTCTCTGCCCCCCTCTCTCCATGTCTCCGCTCCCCTCTCTCCCTCTCTCCCTGTCTCTGCCCACTCTGCAAGTGAATAATATTAATATAATATCAAGAGGGAGAGGGGGTTAGCATGTGTGTGTGTGGGTGGGAGTGGTTAGTTAATGTGTGTGGGTGGGAGTGGTTAGTTAATGTGTGAGGTGTGGTTAGTGTGTGTGACACCGCAGGCCGCACCCCCCCCCTCCCCCCCCACCCCACCTGCAACGTGTCCCACTTGGTCTAGTAGATAATAAAAATCTGACAATTGCATCCAACTCCTCTGCAATTTTATCCTTCCTTGATTGCTCAGGGAAATATTTCATTTGTATTAATTTATCCCCTCTTGTCTCTTGTCGCTCCAATTGAGGGAATTCAAAGCTTTTTATTATCAAGAAGCAACCTTGTAAAGTGGATGTTTAACAGATAGCCCACACACAATTTTAAGCAAGAAACTGTTTGTGGGCGACTCTGGGGGAGAGTTAATGGTGTCGAAACTGGCCTTATTGCCCTGGATGGTCAAATAAATATGTCCAAATCAGTCATAGGCCATAGGCCTTGATCACGACACAAGAATCATCCAGGTGACACAATCTGTTGCTTTCCAAAGGGCTGCTGGAAGGTGAGGCCCTAGCGGAACCAGGCCCAGGGTTGTAGGGTCATGGTAGGCGATGTGATGATGCTGCCTTCACTGTATTCAGTTGTGGTTGTTCACTCTGCATTGTGGGTGTGATGGAAAGTATCAGTATCATGCCACAGACCAGAAACATAATTTGTCCAATATACAAGGAATTCCATCCAGGTATCGTGGCAGGTGTCCAATCTGAAGGAGGAAAGTGGAGTCATAATATTTCCAATCAATAGCCTTGAGACAGTATCCCGCTATCAACAGCCATGACACAAAACAATCCGAAGCCCTAGTTATTGTAGCCAGCGACTTCAAGCAAGCCAACCTCAGGGGTGTACTACCAAAGTATTAGCATGTCTCTTCCACCAGGGCCAGAACATCTTCGAACACTGCTACACATGAATAGAAGACATTAATGCTCTGTTCAGCTGCCACATTTCATGAAATCTGATCACCTAGCCGTGCTTCCACTCCCACTTTTCAAAACCAAAAGAGGAGGATCCGGTGCAGTGAGTTGTTCAATGCTTGTCGGCGGACACAGATGACATCCTAGGCAACTGCTTTGAGTCAGTAGACTATTCCATCTTCAGGGTTTCTGCAGACAACCTGAATTAGTACACAACTACCATGACAGACTTCATCTGCAAATGTGTAGAGGAGTGCGTGCCGACAAAAACAATCTGAGTGTTCCCCAACTGGAAACGATGGACGAACCATGAGATACATTCACAGACGAAGGCCAGGTCCACTACAGACAAGTCAAGCAATCCTGAGCAGTACAAGAAAGCTCAATATAATTTTCACTGTCATCAAGGATGTCAAGAGACAATACCGAGACAAACTTGAGTCCCAATATAATAATTCAGATACCTGCAGAATGTGGCAAGGTCTAAATACCAAAACTAGCTACAGAGTTACATCAGGCAACATCACTGGTGATGCTGTGGCCCCACCTGATGAACATAATGTTTTCTATGCTCCTTTTGAGCAGAAGGTCAACAGGGTGATGAGTGATGGCATCTATCCCATCAGACTCAACTATGCCTCTCCCATGGTCAATGTTGCTGAAGTTAGCTTGGCCTTCCTGAGGGTATATCCATGGAAAGTAACTGGCCGTATCCTTAGAAACTGCGTGGACCAACTAGCGGGAGTATTCTTGGATTTCTTTCATCTCTCCCTACTGCATTCCCACCTGCTTCAGGAAGACCACTATCATCCCAACGACAAAGAAAAGCAAGATCTCATGCCTTAATGACCACCGTACAGCGGACATCCATCCATGCTTTTGGAGGCTGGTTCTGGAATGCATCCAGTCTACCAATCAGCATTGACCCACTGCAGTTCGCCTACTGCTGCAACAGGTCTATGGCTGATGCCATCTCCCTGACGCTACACTCATCCCTGGAACACCTGGATAAGAGAGACACCTACATGAGCCCACACAATTTTAAGCAAGAAACTGTTTGTGGGGGACTCTGGGGGAGAGTTAATGGTGTCGATACTGGCCTTATTGCCTGGGATGGTCAAATAAACATGTCTAAATCAGTCATAGGCCAGAGGTTAAAAAGTAAGAAAACTGTGAGGCTGCTGGAATTTTGGCTGATGTGATTGTGTTTTTAATCAATCTGTATATTTTCTCTTTTGCTCCAACTGATGTACTCGTATTTGGTATGATTTACCTGGATAGTATGTCAACAACATTTTTCACTCTATCTTGTTACACACTAATAATAAACAAATACCAATACAGAACAACTAGAAACTGCAACTCACCAATAAGTCACACTTGTAGAATGTTACCTCTATGCCTCTTCCTGTCCTCACAGACGTTTGTGAATTGCTAACTTTGTGATCCACGTTGAGGGAGAATCATTTTGCACAATTGAAGCCTTCCTCAATTGTACTGGAGCCTGCAAAACACAACCCCTGT
This sequence comes from Leucoraja ocellata, assembly GCA_036785375.1. NCBI lineage: Eukaryota > Metazoa > Chordata > Chondrichthyes > Rajiformes > Rajidae > Leucoraja > Leucoraja ocellata. Next base: position 329,832 of record JAWMAR010000615.1, on the reverse strand, counting down.
AAACAATAGCTGACAATTCTTGAAGAAAATGGTCAGAAGTTAAAATAGTTTTTATCTTTTGGTTTTAATTTTCTGTTGAACTTGATTTTCATTCATTAATTAACATATTATTATTGTTGAGAGGTACTCACTGTTTGATCACGACACAACAATCATCCAGGTGACACAATCTGTTGCTTTCCACAGGGCTGCTGCTAGTAGGAGCAGGGGGGGGTTGGGAAGGGAAGTGAGGTGGGAAGGCAACAAGTGGGAGTGGGAAGGTAACAAGGAAAATCGTTTGTCATATTCGTTCCAGTTGTGTTGATCCGAGCAGTGGCAGTTAAGGTTCAGGCAGGACATTTATAAGGAGAGGGAGCTGGCGTGTGTATTGCCAGGGGAATGGGTAGCTAATGTGGTAACAAGGTAAATAGGCCAGTTGAGAGGAAAGAGTTTGAAATGGAGCACCAGAGTTTTCATTAAGGTAAGAGAAAATGGGCAAGGGGGCACTTTGAGGGCGGTTGGGTAAAGTAGGAACAAAAGTGACAGGTAGTGGAACGACAGCATTGGAACGAGATAGGAAGGCTATAAAAGTGGCAGATGTGATATCCGCACACTTTGAACTGACGGACGGACATTCCACCAGAGAACTTGGGAGCACGGTGACTTCATTCTTTTTTTGCAACTAAAATAAAACAAAGTGAACTAAATTAATAATGCTGATGTTCAGACTTACAATACAGCTAGAACCATAATAAGTCTATAAGACCATAACATATAGGAGCAGAAATAGACCATTCGGCCCATCAAGTTAACTCCACCATTCAAACATAACTGATCTGTTTTTCTTTCTCAACCCCACTCTGCCTTCTCCCTCAACCTTTGACACCCTCACTAATCAAAAACCTATAAATCTCCACTTTAAAAATACTTAATGTCTTGGCCTCCTCAGCGATCTGTAGCAATGAATTCCACAGATTCACCACCCTCTGGCTAAAGAAAATCAATATATTTTTCAAGTGCGAGTGTCCCTAATAGGATCTACATTTATTGCCTATTTTCAATTGCCCTTGAGAAAGCGATGGTGGACTACCATCTTGAACCATCGCAGTTCTTCTGGTAAAGATCCTCACACAGCAGTGTCCATTGCTGGGACACTTCAGGATGTGAATTTGCTGTGGCCTGATGCCAGACAGCAGAAATCCGCCCTCAAGGAGGCTCATTTAAATGCCACAATAAAAGCAGAAAATGTTGGAAATACTCAGCCGATCAGGCTACATCTGTCGGAAGAGAAATTGAGTTAAGATTTTAGGTCAAAGACCCTTCATTGGAACTGGAAGGAAAAGCTAATTTAGCTGCAGGATGGGTGGAAGGCGAATATTTCTCACAGGGTAAAACTGGGAATTCACTCATTGATTGAATAACATTTCTGTATTTAAATAATACAGATTGGCCAATACATTACGTTGTCTCAAGTTCTTATTTTACAAGGCGATCTTACCTCGATTGCTGGTGACTGAACAACAGGACAGTAAAGTTTCTCCAACATCCCTTATCAAATGGATTCCTTTCATGTTTATATGTCCTCATAATCTGTCAGCAAGAAAATCATATTGATCAGTCAATGGACAATAGAGAATAGGTGCAGGAGTAGGCCATTTGCCCCTACAAGCCAGCACCACCATCCACTGTGATCATGGCTGTCAACCACACAATCAGTACCCTGTTCCTGCCTTCTCCCCATACTCATTGACTCCGCTTTCTTTAACAGCTCTATCTAACTCTCTCTTGAAAGCATCCAGAGAATTGGCCTTCACTGCCTTCTGAAGCAGAGAATTCCACAGATTCACAACTCTGGATAAAAACCACAGATGCACAACTCTCTGGGTGAAAATCAGGTAATATCAGCAAAGTATAAACTAAATATATTCAGTGGGTGTTTCTAGTTGTTATTTCAGAGTTCCAGCACTGCAGTGTTTTGATTTTACACCAAGTGACTTAACTCCACTCCCTGTGGACTTTTCTTCCCCGCCCTGCACCCACAGCCCATCCCCCAGGTTCACATGGTAATTCATCACAACTGCATTGAAACAGCCCAGAACCAAATTGAACACAAATCGTAACATACCCTTCAAATGAACAGGAAACTCAGTAAGTCAGAGGTCATGGGCTTTACCATGTCACATCAGGACCAGATTTAATTTGTTTCTTTGTACTGGGAGCCTCTTGTGACCGGGTCTTCCAGAGGGCAATCTCACAACAACCACGAGAAAATATTTTGATCAATTAGTCCTACATTTCAATGTCATTGATTAAAGGTCAATGAGCATATACTAGGGTTTGAGTGAAGTGTTTATTGACTTCAACAACTCAACTGATTTAAAATGGCTAATCTGTGCTTTATGGCAGGTAGCAAGACAAGGAATCACCACACCACTAAATCCAAAAGGTGATTCAGAAACTCCTTTGCCCTAACAGCAATTAGTATTTTGAACAATAATTAAGGCAAATGACACGAATGGCTTCAAGGGTGGGGAGAGGTTCTTGTGAACCCTAAACACATACAAATTAGGTTAAATCCCTGTTTCTGTGTTTAAATAAAGTGAAAATTAAATTACAACTGTTATCTTTACTTTTACCTGCTCATATGTGTTCATTCCAGCTGCGATGAGGTAACTGTGAAAAGCGAAAAAGAAAAATAACGGCACAGAAGCAAGTGAAATTGTTGCAAGAATAAAACTGCAAAACTGTAGTGCGTGGGTCTCAAAATGAAGCACGAAGTCCAGTGTTTTGAGAGGCACCTTTTATTATGTTCCTCCCAGTTGTAGGGAAGACCAAACGAGAGGAAGATGGCACCCAAACCCCTACCTTTAAAACCTCCGGCTAAGGGCCGCCTCCGGACTGAACCACTCCTGTGCCGAGGGGTTCGACACTATGATGGCACGACCCTTGGTAGCCGCCACAGGACCCCCCCCCCACCCCAGAGCCAGAGGCACGAAACGCACCGGCGGGCGCACGACCCGGCCGGCCCGCGTGCAGAAGTTAGCCGCTCGTGGGGCTTGCGGAGGCATAGGTGGAGGGACAGGACGAGGGACCGGCGGGAGGACAGGTGGAGTGACAGGCGGAGGGAGCCGTGAAGGGGGGGCGCCCTTGAGGCCGAGGTTGGGCAACCAGCACCGGCTGGTCAATGTCCAGGTGCGCCGGCTTCAAACGGTCAATCGACACTGCCTCCGGCCGGCCCCCCATGTCCAGGACAAAAGTCGACTGCCCATGTTCCAGCACTCGGAACGGGCCCTCGTACGGCCTCTGGAGTGGCGTCCGGTGGGCATCGCGGCGCAGGAAGACGCAAGGGCAGTCCGTGAGGGCTGATGGCACGTGTGGGCGAAATGTCCCATGGCGGGACGTCGGGACGGGTGCGAGCCTGCCAACTTGCTCGCGAAGGTGCTTAAGGGTGGATGAGGACGTTCCCTGCTGCCCCGGCGCCGACGGCACGAACTCCCCGGGCACCGTGAGTGGCGACCCGTAAACGAGCTCCGCTGATGATGAGGCCAAGTCCTCTTTGGGAGCAGTCCGGATGCCCAGCATGACCCACGGCAACTCGTCCATCCAGTCCGGGCCGGAGAGTCGTGCCTTCAGTGCCGCCTTCAGCTGCCGGTGGAATCTCTCCACCAGACCGTTAGCTTGCGGGTGGTAAGCCGTGGTGTGGTGTAGCTGCACCCCCAGCAAGCGAGCCATGGCTGACCACAGCTCGGACGTGAACTGTGGCCCCCGGTCTGAGATGTGCGCCGGCACCCCGAAGCGAGCAATCCAGTGCGCGGACAACGCACAAGCACACGTAACCATTGAAGAATCGGTCAACGGAATGGCCTCCGGACACCACGTGAAGCGGTCCACCATTGTCAGAAGGTGGGTGATGCCCCGGGATGGCGGGAGAGGACCTACAATGTCTATGTGGAGATGGTCAAATCCCCGGTGAGGTAGACCAAACTCCTGGAGAGGCGCACGGACATGGTGCTGGATTTTTGCCGTCTGGCACGGAATGCAGGTGCGAGCCCAATGGCCCACCTGGTTGCGCAGACCGTGCGATATGAAACGAGCGGCCACTAGTGCCGTTGTCGCCCTGATTGATGGGTGAGCCAGTTCGTGGATCACCTCGACACCCTCCGGTGCCAGGTGGCAGGGACGATGGGGCGCGGCTGACCGGACGACACATCGCACAGGATTGTCGCTCCCCCAGGACCGAGAGGGACATCAGTCTGGTAGGCGGGCACCTCATCGTCCGTGAGCTGTGCCTCTGCCAGAGCAGAATAGTCAATTCCGGGCGCCACCTCGAACACAGCATTGATAGCGGGCCGAGACAATGCGTTGGCCACCCTGTTCTCTTTCCCCTTGATGTAGCGGATAGATGTCGTATACTCCGATATGTAGGCCAATTGCTGCTACTGTCGGGCGGACCAGGGGTCGGAAACCTTCGCCAGGGTGAAAGTGAGCGGCTTGTGGTCGGTGTAGGCGGTAAATGGGCGGCCCTCCAGGAAGTAGCGAAAATGGCGCACTGCCAGGTACAGATCGAGGAGCTTGCGATCGAACACGCTGTATTTTGTCTGCGCACGGTTGAGGTGCCGTCCGTCAGTTGCTCTAGCACAGCACCAACCGTCGACTCAGAGGCGTCCAATGTGGGAGCAGTCGGGGCATCTTCCCGCGGGTGCACCAGCAGTACGGCCCAAGCAAGGGCCTCCTTCGCGCCATCAAAAGCTGCCCCCGCCTCGTGGGTCCATTCAACGTTCTTGTTCTGCCCACCCGCCAGAAGTTGATACAGAGGCCGCATGATGTGGGCCGCGGATGGCACGAAACGATGATAAAATGCCACCATGCCGACAAACTCCTGCAGGCCACGCACCGTGCATGGGTGGGGAAACCGACGGATGGCATCGACCCTGTCAGGCAGGGGAACCGCGCCTTGCGCAGTCACGCGGTGGCCAAGGAAGTCAATCTCGGTTAGCCCAAAACGGCACTTGTCTAGGTTGATGGCCAAACCATGCTTGCTGAGCCGCTGACAGAGCTGCCGAAGGTGGGCGCAGTGCTCTTGCTGCGAGCGGCTGGCCACCAGGATGTCGTCCAGATACACAAAGACAAAATCGAGGTCGCGACAAACACCGTCCATTAGGCGCTGAAAGGCCTGCACAGCGTTCTTGAGGCCGAACGGCATACAAACGAACTCGTAAAGTCCGAATGGCGTGATGATCGCCGTCTTGGGTATGTCATCCGGGTGAACCGGGATCTGGTTATAAACCCGTACCAGATCCACTTTTGAAAAAATTGTGGCCCCAGCCAAATGGGCGGTGAAGTCCTGGATGTGGGGTACGGGGTATCGATCCGCTGTTGTTGCGGCGTTCAGCCATCGGTAATCCCCGCAAGGTCGCCAGCCACCGCTCGACTTTGGGACCATGTGGAGTGGGGACGCCCAAGGGCTGCTCGACGGGCGGATGATCCCCAAGTTCTCCATAGTGCGGAATTCCCGCCATGCCAGACGCAGTTTATCCGGCGACAGTCGCGTGCTCGTGCATGGAATGGTGGGCCAGTAGTCTGAATAAAATGCACCACTCCGTGGCTGGGGATTGATGATCGAAACTGTGGGGTCAGAATGTCTGGGAACGCGGCCAAGATCCGTGCGAAGCGGGAGTCCATGGACGCCAGGGGCCGTCGCACCGGTTGATAGAAACGCAACGTGATCGGCTCCATCGTAGCGACGTTGACCAAACGCTGTCGCCTGACGTCCACCATGGGGGAATGCGCCTGGAGGAAATCGGCCCCGAGCAATGGTTGGGAGACATCAGCAATGGTGAACTGCCACGAGAAATGGCAGGAGCCGAACACGATGGGAACCATGCGCACTCCATATGTGCAGATGGGGCTGCCATTCGCCGTGGTGAGGATGGGCCCCCGCTTACCGGAACGAATGTCGGCCAGCGAAGGGGGCAGGACGCTGAGCTCCACTCCAGTATCCACAAGGAAGCGGGTCCCGGAGTGCCGATCCCAGGCGAAAAGGCGGTGAATTTGGCCAGCCGCCGTGAGGACTATTGGCAGCCGGCTCAGGCGTTTCCCGGGAACGTGCACGGCTGGCGGCATTGTCGTGCTGCAGCACCCCAGCGCTGATGGAAATAGCACCAGCGCCTTATGTTGGTGCTACTTGGAGCTTGCTGGCGCTGGACTGCAGGTGCAGTACCCCTCACTGCCGCTGAGGGCGATCGTGCGGGCCGTCGGGCTGGAACTGTCACTCCTTCCACAGCTCCCCCGCCCCACCGGAGGAAATCGGGAGCTGCCGGGGTGACGTCATCGGCCCGCCTGCCGACGGCCAGCGCGTTGACGTCATCAGGGTGCGTCGGCCTCAGCGCGACCCTGTCTCTGACGACGGCCAGCGCGCTGACGTCATCAGGGCGCGCCATCCACAGCGCATCGGCTCGCCTCCCGAGGGCCCTGAAGTCGGCAAAGGAGACGTCTGTGAGTTGCAGACGAATGTAGGCCGGCAGCAGATGCAGGTAGGTGTATTCGAACAACAGGCACGGCGTGTGCCCGTCTAGTAGAGCCACCATCTCCTTTAGCAGGGTAGATGGCCGTCGGTCGCCCAGGCCCCCCATATGCAGGATCCTACCAGCCGCACCATCCTGCTTAGGCCATAAATCTGGAGCAGGAGCTCCTTAAGGCCGAGATACTTATCAATGTCCGGGGGGGCTGCGAGGAAGTCCGTGACCTCTTCAACCGTGTCCTGGTCGGGGGCCCCCACCAGGTAATAGAAGCGGGTGGCATCGACCGTGATGCCCCGCAGGTTGAACTGGGCCTTGCTTGCTGGAACCAGATGAGCGGCCGGGTGGTCCAGAAGTTGGGCAGTTTTACGGAGACCGCGTCCAGAGACATGGCCGGGCCGGCCTGTGAGGAGGTAGGGCTTTCTGTTCTCTCCATCATGACGCCAATGGAGCGTCGGGGGTCAGCAATGTAGTGCGTGGGTCTCAAAATGAAGCACAAAGTCCAGTGTTTTGAGAGGCACCTTTTATTATGATTCTCCCGGTTGTAGGGAAGAGCAAACGAGAGGAAGATGGCACCCAAACCCCTACCTTTAAAGCCTCCGGCTAAGGGCCGCCTCCGGACTGAACCACTCCTGTGCCGAGGGGTTCGACACTATGATGGCACGACCCTTGGGAGCCGCCACAAAACATTATTAAGGAAAATATAATTTCTTGCAATCAACATCAAAAGAAACAAGTAAATTGTTTAATGAATCTTCAGCCAAGAAATGGGTCATCACTGTCATGTGTGAGAAGGAGAAACTTGTTCCCTATTCCTGAATATGTCCAACATTATATTCAGGAATATTATTGCACTTCCTTCTCTGCCTTGCACAACTGAACACAATCTGGTTGCTTCACTGATCAATTTACCATCTAAAGCTCTAGAAACATATGCATTGGGGCTTAGAGCAACTGCAACATTCCAGAAATTAATCTTGTTGCACTCTAGATAATTAAGATTTATGTTTTAGAAAAATGCACCATGGAATTCCAAGAGGTCTACTTAATTGTAATTTTAATTGTAATTAATTTATTAGCCAAGTGTGTAAACAGACAAGGAATTTGATTTGCAAACAGTCATACAAAAAAGCAACAGGATACATCATATCCATATCCTTATACCTATAAAACTCTGATCTTGGATGTGGGTGTGTGTGGGAGGGGTGTGTGCATGTGAGTGTGTATTTATCTGTTTGTGTGTGATCACATCTACTTGAAAAAACGACGCTTGACGGGAATATTTTTACATATTCTGGTAGAGATTTACCCCCTGTAGTCAAAAATCGGCTGACCTGAAAATGTTGTGCTTTATTTCTTGAGTTATTAATTCAAATGTTCACAAAACCGATCCAACTTTGAATTAAAAACGCTTGTTTTTTCCCCACCCCGACAAAATACAAAAACTAAAGGTACACTAATAACACACAAGTAAACACAGTCAACACAGACCAAAATAGCAAAATAAGTAAAAGACGAGAGGCTATTGGTGTGGTTGCCCTGTATGGTGCCAGCATTGTAACCTAACGTGAGTGCTGTCTTTAATCTGGGTGTTTATGGGGTGAAATGATGCAGGATCCATCACTAATCTGTTAGGTTCAATAGGCTATTTCTGTACTGCTTACTTATCTGTAATGCTGGAGTCTAATTTATTAAGCAATTTGCAATGTGGGATATACTGTGCTAATAACTACAGACAACATAACTTTCTTTCAAATGCCAGTAAAAGGATACGTGGTGATCTTGGGTAGAAATGTTGAATTGGGATTCTCCACTAGGAAGATTGTGCAGAAGGAAAACATGAGAAGAAAATAGACGGTTAGGGAAAAGAGTAAAATGTAGAAAAATCGATGGTTTCTTTTTCCAATGCACTTTTTCAGGAAGAAACAGCGATGGTCTAGATCCTGTTGACAACACAGAATTGACAATTTCAGCACTCAGCATTTTTTTGTACATTATATAAACCATTTCAATAGTTTTCTGATAGTTGTATTAAAAATAATCTATCTTTAAAAATATTTTAATTCTCTGCCTTTTTCCCATTTTTATAGTCAGATCAGTTACACTTTGATCATCCAACAGCTCAACCAGCACAATGCACCACAAAAAATCATCCTGCTCATGAAACGTATTTCGAATGAATTTTGGAAATTTTGGGAAAGATTTAATAGGAATGTGAGGGGCTTTTTATTTACACATAGAGTGGTGGGTATATGGAACAGGTGCCAAAGGTGATAGTTGAGGCAAATACTACAACCACATTTGGACAGGTACATGGATCTAAAATGTTTAGAGGGACATGGGTCACATGTGGGCAGTTGGGATTAGGGTAAATGGGGCACCTTGGTTGGCAAATTGGATCAAAAGGCCTGTGTCCATGCTGTATGACTCTGGCGAACAGAACACAACTGTGTGATTCTGGACTGCGCTATCTCCAACTAATTAATTCACAATAACTCAGCATCGTTGGCTTGGCTAGTGTGTATTGCTCATCTATAGCTACCCTGAAACTGGCTGACATGGTCAGGGATCCCATAATGGGCAAGTGGAAAAATTTACTTAACAAGGCCCTGTTCCGAACTGAGAGAAACGATCATCTTCAGTCGCTTTTTCAGGCCAAATATTGCCCGAGGACATTTGTCTATAACTCTTTGTGGCAGCCCTGTTACAGAAAAACAGATGCCCAAAATATTGCCCATGGACACTGTATATACTTTACCCACTGCTCTCCTAGCAGGCACTCAGTGAACTGCAGTGTCCTTTCATAACTCCAAACAATCAATCAAGGAGAATTCCTCAAAGAACAATGGATCAAATTTGTTCTAGGTTTTACCTCTACACACACATCACAGCTGTAGCAGTGTCGACATCTTGGGGGATGGTAGACCTTACAGATATGGCACCACTTGCTGGTAAATATGACGTCATTGATGATTCAAATGTTTGAATGGTGCACTGACTGGCTGACATTTTTAAATTTCATTGTACATGGTTCATGTTACAATGACAATAAAGAAACTATTCTATTCTATCACCTCTGGGGCATCCAGAATCCCACTGACGTCGCCAGGATCTGAAACAAAAGGGAATTGAACTGTGAAGATGGAGGTTCATTAACTTGTGGCGACTTTTCACAAACTACCTATACTTGGTAGGTGGTGGAAATGTTGTTTGTGGGCATTTTTAAAACATGATCACCATTCCGTATGCTTCAAAGCAGTTATGGAAAAGTTTATTTTCAGGTTAAGCTAAATTGGAGAATGCTGATTTCAATGGTGCAAGTGAGCCTTCAGCAAAAGTAGATTGGGAGCAAATGTTTGCGGGTAAAACAATATCTGACAAGTGGGAGACTTTTAAAAGAGAGTTAGTGTTTAGGGACACTGTTTCCGGTTTCACTCAAACAACAAACGTCTTGCACTCAGTGAAGGGGACACCGTCGAGTGTGGCATCCCTGCCAGCAGCTGTTATTCCTTACACCCTTTTCTTTATTTTTAGTGTTTGTTTTGGAGGTCTAATCGTTTATATATGGGGGGCGAGGCGGCAGGGAAGGGGGAAACTTTTTTTTTTCTCAGTCCCTACCTGGTCGGAGATGCGACTTTTCTCCGAGCCACACCTTCGCCCCTTCCTCACGGTCTACCAACGAGCCTGGAGCGGCATTTCCTGCTGGGACTTCAGCGGCGGCACAGCGCTAAAGCGCCATCACAGAGCGGGCGATGCCTTACCTGGGTCGGCGTGCGGTGGGCTGCGGAGTGCTGAGACCGCCGACTCCAACATCGCGGAGCTGCGGTCAGTGGAGCAGGGCGGCGCTGAACTTTAAACACCGCGGAGCCTGGGATCTATCGCCACGCTCCAACCAGTGTGGACTTTGGGAGCCGCAGTATCCGGTGAAGACGCGGCCGTTCCAGACACTCCAAGCCGCTGAGAGGGTTCTGCCGACGCCGGAGTTCCATCAACCGGTGAGAAGGCGTGAAGCATAGGCTGCTGTAGTGGCAACTGCGGAGGCCTCAAATAGGCCCGACCATGGGTGAACAAGGGTTAGGACTGGACTTTGTGCCTTCCCTCACACTGGGAACCATTGTGGGGGGATGTTTTTATGCTTATAGGGGGGGTTGCACGTAAGATCATCGGGTCAAAGTGCGTGACGCACGAGCAGCTCAATCCATGTGGAGGACATGGCAGCTTCCAGCACACACTGTTAACAGACGGAACGCCTAATTTCTTACCTATTAAAAACCGCCAAAATTGTCATTTTTGTGCTATAAATATTTGTGGGTGCTGTAATTGAAAGTGGGAAGGTTTGCTCTGAACCCGAGCTCTCCCCTCCGGGGTCAGCGCTGTCCGGCCACGTCTGCCCTCCACCCCGTCTCCGTCTGTGGGCCGCACTGTCACAGGGCTGGGGCCGAGCGCCCACACACGGGGCCTCCATTCAAGTCTTCAGGGGTTTCGCTAAACACTGGGATTTTTGCCACATTACCAGCAGCCCTGAATACACACAGTCCAACGGCCTGGCTGAACGCGCAGTAAGAAGTGCCAAAATGTTCATGGACCGATCACAAATGCCGGCTCTGATGTCTATCACGACTTGCTGAACCTGCGGAACATCTCCCGTGATCAGATTCTGAAATCCCCTGCCCAGCGCCTCATGTCAAGGCAGACACGCAGTACTCTACCTATGGCCAAGGAGATGCAACAGCTACAAGTTTGTGCGCCGGCAGCATTTCAATCCAAGCTCCAGCAAGATGCTCAGAAGAAACATCATAACAAGACCAGACACTGAGGAGCCACTCTCCTACCTGGTCAGTGTTGACAATGGCATCTACAGATGCACCCGGCAGCACCTCCATCTGGTTAACGAGCCAGTGCCTCCACGTCAATACTCTGACCAACCGTCCGTGGCTCCTTCATGGTCTAACGGGATATCTCCCATGGTTCCACGGCCGCTGCCTGGCTCGCGTCCAATTGCCTCACCGCTCCAGTCACTACTACTACAGTTCCCGCTTTCGCCCGCAACCTTCTCCTGTTCAATCTCCAGTCAAAGAAGAAGACGGGTACTACCATACGCATGCAGGACGTGTTTGCAAGCCAAATCCGAAAATTGGAAAATTCACTGTCTATCTCTGAACTGTGCACGACTTGTTTTATTTTACGTGCTAGCACGATGTATAGGGGGATTGCACGTAAGGTCACTGGGTCATAGGGCTTGACGCACGGAGCCGCTCAATCCATCTGAAGGACATCCATCACTTCTGGTATATGTTATTAATGCTAGAAACGCGTACTTTCCTACCTGTTAAAAACCACCAAAATGTTGAATTTTTGCGTTGAAAAAAATTGTGGAAGTCGGGGTAAGTGTGAGAGACACGTACCCATCTTCAGAATGCCAAAAGTGAAGTGAAATGAAGGTAAAGAGAAGCGAGAACTGTAGGGACTACAGCAGCTAACGTGCTTGGCGAACATTGGCCGTGCAGTTATCGGAAATGAAAAGATTGGAAATTATTTAGTTTGCTCACTGCATTTCATCAACAGTAAGGTTAATGGTTTTTCTTGATTCCTTTGGTATCTAAAAATTCTCAGAAGTGATAAATCTGGCTGTAAATTTTTCTTCAGGTGCGTTTTCATTTTGTTTGTAAAAATCCACTTGGGAACCATGGGCGATTTAAAAAAATTACAGCCAGATTTATCACTTCTGAAACTTTTTAGATGCCAATGGAATCAAGAAAAAACACAAATAATGCCTTAGTTGATGAAATGCAGTGAGCAAACGGCCATTGTTCGCCAAGCACTCTGGCTGTTGTTGTCCCTTCAGCTCTCGCTTCTATCTCCCGTAATTTCTCCTCACATTTGGAATTCTGAAGTAGGCTAAATGTCTCACACGCTTATCTCGATTTCCATAATTATTTACAGCGCAAAAATTGCAGGATAACCATATTAATCTATGCCTATATAATCTCCACTACACATAATATGCATGTCACACACTCCACCATATAATCCATTCCAGGTTTTGGGCATCATGAGTACTGTACTTTTGTCAGCCTGTCATTATGCCACGGCAGTTAATACTTGAGCTGATGTGATGAGCACTGCTATGTGTAACATTCTCTCTTTATGATTTTAATAAAAGACTAATGGTTCACTCCAGACTTTGTAATGGATCACTTACCTCTAGCAATAATTCCTGGATTCATACACAGACACAGAGCGTAGCTGCTCATAGTAAAGATCAAAACCAGAGATTGCAGGATAGGTACTGCTATTGTAACATTCCTTATCAGCCAACCTGGAAAAGTTGAAAATTATATCTTAGATATTTATAACACCAATATGAGACCTTTAAGGGCCTGTCCCACCAGCATGCGGCCAGCGCGACCTAACGTGGTCGCTTGAGCTATACGGCCTCGCGGAGCCGGTCCTACTTCGATCGCCAGAGCCGTATAGAGTTGTGCGGGGCTGGTCCAGCCATCGCACAGGGCTCCGGAAAACTGACCGTCAAAACCAAAAATCTTTGGTCCAAACATGCCTGGCGGCACACAGCCGCTTTGAGGCCGTACGCAGCGTCTTGACGGCGTACGCCTATCGCGTGGCGCGATGACATCACAGCCCGGCATGCCATTGCGTGATGACGTAAACGCCCAACGCCGTGCGACATCCCGCCTCCTGCCCAGCTGATTGGTGAGTGTGATGTCGGGACCAGCCCCGCACAATTCCAGGCGTGTCCGGTTGGAAGTGGGACCGGCCCCGCGAGGCCGTACGTCTCAAGCCACAACGTTTGGTCACGATCGCCACATGCAGTCGCATGCTGGTGGGACAGGCCCTTTATTATCTTAACAATAAGCTTTCTCCAACTAATGCTCCCACACAAAACGACAGGAGTCCACAATTCAGCCCTTTGAGCTACCTTCTCCTATGTGTGAGATCATGGTCACCTCTGTTACCTCAGAGCCAAACACATGAACAAGGGGAAGAGAGTGGCATACAGCTGATGGAGCTGCTCCATCATTAACTAAAAGGACCACTGATTTGATTGTAACCTCGAGTTCACATTAATGTCTGCCCATGGTAAACCATTCCTTGCTTATCAAGTATTTATCAACCTTTGTCTTAAAAATATTCAAAACTCTGCTTCCAGTGTCCATTGATAAAAGAAAGTTTCCAAGATTGCAATTATTGGAAAAAAAAAACCTTTGCCTTAATCATAATTAAATGTGTAGGACAGAACTGCTCTAGAATTGCTCCGGCAATTCAGCGGGACAGGCAGCATCTCTGAAGGGAAAGAATGGGTGATGTTTCGGGTCGAGACCCTTCTTTAGACTGAGAGTTAGGGGAGAGGGAAACTAGTGATGATTAGTTCGGGTAAGGGGAGTGAGCTAGTTGATGTCATACCGGCAGTTGGAAATAAAAAGGTCTAAAGATGGTAGAAGGCAGAGGACACCCTGTCATAGAAAAAGGCACAGAGGCAGAGGAGATGGAAGGAAGCTCTATGTTGTGGTGGACCCAAACACGTTGAGGTGGGAGCAGATGGGAACAAATGTGAGGACAGACCATTCTGTATTGGAAAGGGGGAGGACAGGGGTGATGGTGAAGGCACAACAAAATTGTGGGTTGGGGTCAGAGGGGGAGGGGGTGGAGTGGGAGGCAGGTGAGTTTCCCTCTTCCTCGAATTCCCTCTTCTAAAGAAGGGTCTCGACTCAAAATGTTACTCATTCCGACTCTCCAAAGATGATGCCTGTCCCGACAAAACTGCACACATGGAGGTCCTTCAGAGTTAAACTTCTGAAATGTTTTGAAGATGTTACTCGGGAAATTGATGAGGGTAAAGCAGTGGAAGTTGTGTATACGGACTTTAGTAAGGCCTTTGACAAGGTTCCTCATGGAAGGTTGGTTAAGAAGGTTCAATGGTTGGGTATTAATGGTGGAGTAGCAAGATGGATTCAACAGTGGCTGAATGGGAGATGCCAGAGAGTAATGGTGGATGGTTGTTTGTCACGTTGGAGGCCAGTGACGAGTAGGGTGCCACAGGGATCTGTGTTGGGTCCACTGTTGTTTGTCATGTACATCAATGATCTGGATGATGGTGTGGTAAATTGGATTAGTAAGTATGCAGATGATACTAAGATAGGTGGGGTTGTGGGTAATGAAGTAGAGTTTCAAAGTCTACAGAGAGATTTATGCCAGTTGTGAGAGTGGGCTGAAAGATGGCAGATGGAGTTTAATGCTGATAAGTGTGAGGTGCTACATCTTGACAGGACAAATCAAAATAGGACGTACATGGTAAATGGTAGGGAATTGAAGAATGTAGGTGAACAGAGGGATCTGGGAATAACTGTGCACAGTTCCCTGAAAGTGGAATCTCATGTAGATAGGGTGGTAAAGAAAGCTTTTGGTGTGCTGGCCTTTATAAACCAGAACATTGAGTATAGAAGTTGGGATGTAATGTTAAAATTGTACAAGGCATTGGTGAGGCCAATTCTGGAGTATGGTGTACAATTTTGGTCGCCTAATTATAGGAAGGATGTCAACAAAATAGAGAGAGTACAGAGGATATTTACTAGAATGTTGCCTGGGTTTCAGCAACTAAGTTACAGAGAAAGGTTGAACAAGTTAGGGCTTTATTCTTTGGAGTGCAGAAGGTTAAGGGGGGACTTGATAGAGGTTTTTAAAATGATGAGAGGGATAGACAGAGTTGACATGGAAAAGCTTTTCCCCACTGAGAGTAGGGAAGATTCAAACAAGGGGACATGACTTGAGAATTAAGGGACTGAAGTTTAGGGGGTAACATGAGGGGGAACTTCTTTACTCAGAGAGTGGTGGCTGTGTGGAATGAGCTTCCAGTGAAGGTGGTGGAGGCAGGTTCGTTTTTATCATTTAAAAATAAATTGGATAGTTATATGGACGGGAAGGGAATGGAAGGTTATGGTCTGAGCGCAGGTATATGGGACTAGGGGAGAATATGTGTTCGGCACGGATTAGAAGGGTCGAGATGGCCTATTTCCGTGCTGTAATTGTTATATGGTTATATGTTATATGGTTAAATATTGCTTACTTCTAAAACTTCTAGAAGTAAGATATTTTAACTTCTAATATATCCATAATTTACTAATAAAGATACTCACGGGAATATAAGGTTAAAAATAGGACTGTCA